>PVLA01004924.1:0-161008 GCA_004027455.1 Hydrochoerus hydrochaeris
TAAGGTTTTTATTTGTCTACATCAAATAATATTAAAACAAAAGAAACAAACACTAAACACATATGTTCGCAAGTTATTTCCCTTGAAAATCTATGCATTAATGAAGTGTGAAGAACACCATTCTCATTAAGCAAAGCAATTTTATCGGTGTGATCATGAGCACCAGAGAGAGGAAACGGCTCCCCAAAATGCGTGTAGTGAAAAGTTGTAGAGACAGAAACAAAAACCAAGGCTGCAATGTGATGCTCTTTCCATCACTCTAATGTAGTGAACCACATTTGTTTCCATTAAATTGTAAAGGATGAAATATTTAGTTTACAATCCAAAGCATTGTGTGCTGAGAAAAATCTATTGAAGTTGAGACAATAATGTTAACAGTTTTCAAATCTTCAGCATTTGACAGGAAGAAGTACTATGTGATTGCCAGTTAAATCTTTCCTGCATAGTATTTATACTTTAAACATAAATAAAAACAAACCCATGAAACTTAATACACTGAATGGAAGAATGTTTATGAATATAATATTATGTCCCATTTTATACATGAGAAGTATGCACAACTACAAACTAATGTCAAAATTGTTGCTTTGAAAAGTGTGACTTTTTGTTGATACAATTCACGTTAGCATGGAGTGTTGATACTTAACAAAAGTTTCTCCAAGCTCATAAAATTAAACTATAAATATAGAAAAAGGAAAAAGAAAGGAAGTTGGAGAGCTGAGTGAGTATATAGATCAAGGCCAGTAATGAGATAGACAATTTCACACTTTATCAAATTTAATTATCTAAAAAAAATAATTAATGTCAAGCATTAAATATTTCTAGAATGTATTTTAACATAACACAATGCTATGCATTATTTATAATCCCAAGCCATGATAATCAAAACACTTGCTATATCTCTGATTACTATTAATTACCTTTTCACATTTATCTGCACAAAAGTAGAAGTAAACATGTATAGCATCATATAGGAACACAACAGATAATATAAATAAGATTATAGGTGACTTTCATTTCAGTACCTCACAGAGTAACTGGAACTAGCTCTAAGCAAATAATGTGGAAAACTACAAAACAAGACAAAATAAATAAAGCAACACTAGGCAGAGAACATTAGACTATTAAATAAGAGAAAAGAAACAGGAAAAGTTGATGCCCAACAGGCAATTACTCTGTATCAATAATTTACTTGATAAGACAAATACCAGACTGAAGATCATAGAAGACAAGGTCATTGAACTTGAAGAAATAATAAATTGCATATCATCTGGAGAGAGGGAAAATGGAAAAATTCTAAAATTAATGACATAATATTAAGTCTCCCAATCACATGCAATCACATTAGTTTGGGAAGAGAGAATGGTACCAACACATACAGAAACTTCCCCAAACACATACAGAAAGAACCAAAAACCAGTAAAAAAAAAAAAAAAAGTGTAGAGTAATATTAGAAAAAACTGTCAAAATTTGATGAAAAGATATTAACAGAGGAGATACAAAGAATATCAAATCTAGTAACAACTTAGTGAACTCTTATGAATGAAAAAGACTGGGAAATCCTTTTCAAAATCAAAGAAAAATGCATGTCATTCAAAAAGACAAAATAATACAAATGTGATTGATGGTAAAAAAAAATGTTGGCTAGAAGAAAATGAGATGACATCTTGAAAGTATGGAGTAAAGAAAACATGCCATAAATTTTGGATCTGGTAAAAAGACTCTTGCAAAGTAAGAATGACATGAATTTGTTTTCAGAAAAAAAATCATCAAGAGACTCCACCCCCAAAATAGTTACACTACATGAAATTCTAAGAGATATTCTTAGCACTCCCTTGAATAAAATGATTAACTTTTGGAAATTTGGATTGATGGCAACGAAATTACTGGAAATTCTAAATATTTGGATAGATGTGAGAAACTATAAATAGGTTACAAATTCAATATAAATCAATAGCTGTTTTATACACCAATAATGAACTAGCTGAGAAAGAAATCAAGAAAATATTTTACTTATAATAGGTCCAAAACCAGAAAGTATCTAGGAGTCAACCTAACTAAGAATGTTAGTGACTCTGTAATGAAAATTATACAACATTGAAAGAAAAATGAAAAAACACCCAAGATGGAAAGACCTCCCATACTCATGAGTTGGTAGAATTAATAGTACTAAGAAGACCATATTATCAAAAGCAGTCTACACATCTTTGCAAACCCTGTCAAAATTCTAATAATATCAGAACTGGAAAAATAAAACCATACAGGGAAATCAAATGACGCAGAACCAAAGAAATCCTAAGCAAAAGGAGTAAGACGGGGGTATCACAATACCCAATTTCAAATTATAAGACAAAGCAATAGCAACAAGACCATCATGGAACAGCCAACAAAATAGACCAAGAGAATGGATTAGAAGACACAGAAACAAACCTATGAAACTACAAGTATCTAATTCTTGACTAAGATGCCAAAAACATGCATTGGAGAAGTAGAAATCTTCTTAAATAGTGATGGGAAAACTGAGTCTCTTGTAGACAGTTGAAATTACGTCCTCTGTCTTACTTTGTACAAAAATCAGTCCAAATAGAAACTGTGAAACTGTCAGAAGAAAACACAGAAGAAACACTTGACACGAAGGCACAATAACTTCCTGAATATAACTCCAATAGCCAAGAAAGAGTAACTAGAGACAACAAATGGGACAACATCAGATGAAAAAGTTTCTGTACAGCAAGGGAAATAACTAACCAAGTGAAGAGATAACATACTAAATGGGAGAAAATATCGGCCAGGTACTCATCCAACAGCTACCATTTGATGTATGTCCACTGTTTCTTGGAACTTCAGTGAAGGAATTAAATTCAGCATACTTTGGCGATACCTACAGGCAAGCTTACTGAGATAAAATTCTCCATCACCAAGATACAGAAACAGCCTAGGTGCACATCACAGATAAAGGAAATGCGGCATATATGCAACAAAGTATTATTCAGCAGCAAAGAAGAATGAAAGTGTGTCATTTGCAGGAAAAGGGGTGGAAGCTGAAGATCATCATGTTCTCCAGAGCAGACTCGTAAAAAAAATAAGCAAGTGTTGCATGTTTTCCTTAATGTGTGAAATCTAAATAGCTGACATGGAAGAAGAGGGACTATCATTACACAAGGGCAAGGGAGAAGGGGAAAGTGAGAGGTGTAAATGAGTGTAATAGAGGAATAGGGAATGGATATCATCGAATTACGTTATATTCATGTATGAAAATACCATATGAAACCCAATAGTTTGTAAATAAATAAGCACTAACAAAAATTCCAACAAAGAGATTCTACATATACTATCATATTAGACCATAATACAGTAATGGAATTTGATCTAAACAACTATGAAAAAGTAATGAAAACATGAGTAAAATGCAAAGAAAAGATTTAAAATCTCACGTTAGGTTGGGCATGGTGGTGCACACCTATAATCCCAGCACTCTGTGAGTTCGAGGCCAGCCTGGGCTACACAGTAAGACACTGTCTCAAATAAATAAATAAATAAAAATTAATTATTAAATGCCACATTAAAAATGTTACACTTGTCTGAACAAAAATAGGAGTGAAGGACATAAGAGAAAAAAGATGAAACCAATAAAAAGCAAACAGAAAGAATGGTTGCTTTAAATAGACCCCTAAAAATAAATTACATTTAATACTTCTGAACAAAATATGACATTTAAAAGTAGACAATTTCAGAATTTATTTTGAAATGAAATAAGTAGAAGTCTGCAAGCAATGCAGTTTAATTACACACACACACACACACACACACACACATATATATATACTTGTATATATGAAGTAGATTGGAAGTAAAAGATGAAAAACATGTATCATAGTGGTAATATAGATATTTAATGCATTAAATTTTGAAATGAGAGGGTTCACTAGAAATAAAGAGGCAGACTTTACAATAAGGAAGGATCTGTATATCCAGAACACACAAAATAATAAATGTGTAAACATACAGTACTGTTCCAAACACATAAGCAAAAATGGTAGGACTACAAAATTATATGAAAAAAATCCTTTAAACATCACCTACCAGTAATTACACAGGCACCCTGAACAGAGTTTACTACTAGATATTATCTATTTAACAGTGTTGAACCTGCATTGTAAAATGCAATGTTGAAGAGACATGCTTTTTCTGGCCTATGTAGAATATTACCAATGACGAACTACATATTAGGGCACCAATTCAGTCTCAATAAATTTCAGAAGCCTAAGTCTCACATCATGTTCTTTAATCAAAATTGAATTAAAAACCAATAATCATAAAAATTGAGAAATATAATAATTACTTAAAATTGACATTTTAATAATAACTGATAAATCAAAGATGTCACATTATAAGGTAAAAATATTGGTCCTTAATTGAAAATGAAAAGGCAACAGGTCAAAATGTCTCTAATGTGCTCAGTGCAGTATTTAGAGGGGGGTGGAAAGCTTTCATCGCTGATATTAGAAGAATGCTTAAAATCAGTGATAAGTGGTCCCAATTTAAAAGCACATTGAAGGGACAAAACAGTAAATATCACAGTGAAGATTAATAAAATAGCAGAGTATGCCAAATCAATTCAAAATTTAATTCTTTATACTGAGTAGTAAAATTGGCAAAACCCCAGAAATAATGCAAGAAAAAATAATACTACAAGAATCAAAGAATAGTGCTTATCACAGATGCTATGAGTACAGACACCTAAACAACTTTATATCAATAAAAACTATATCTCATATTTTTCTGGTGAACTTTATGAAATATTTAAGAGAAATTATGCTGATTTTGCACCAAGTGCTAAATAAGAAGATAAAAGAATGAACATTTTCTAATTTGTTCCTTGATCAGCACAAACCTACCTTCCAAAGCCAGGCAATAATATTACAAAGGAAGTCCTATACCTTTCATGAGCATAACCACAAAAATCTGAATTAAATGTCAGCAATTCAAATCCAGGAAAGCATAAAATCATTAATAAATTAAAACCAAGTGATGTTTATCTCAAGAAGTTAAGAATATTTTTGGTGCTTCTAGTTTTACTCTTTTTGCACAAGGTTGCTTCAGCTATTTGAGATCTTTTGTAATTTCACACAAATTTTATTATATTTTTCCTCTTTCTGTGAGACTTGCCACGGACATTTTCATAGGGATTGCACTGTATCAGCAGATTGCTATGGGTAGGAAAGATGTTTCGTCAGTTTTCTTTCTTGACATTCATGAGCACAAAATAATCTTTCACTTATTTGTGTCTTCTTGAATTTCATTCACTAATCTCTTGTAATTCTCATTAACCATACCTTTCAACTCCTTTGTCAAATTGTTCTTTAAATGTATTACTTGTTTTGTACTATTGCAAATGACTTTAACTTCTATTTCAGACAGTAGTTTATTGAAGCGTACAGAAATGTGACTGATTTTTGTATGATAATTTTATTTCCTGTTATGTTACTGAATGTATCAATTAGTTCTAATAGGTATTTTTTTGGGTGAAGTCATACAGTTTCCCACATATATATAAGATCATGTCATGTGCAACAGAGCCAGTTTTACTTCTTCTTTTCCAGTTTGGAAGATTCATATTTTCCTTGCCTAATCACTGTCACTGTAAGTTTCAGTTCTTTGTTGAGCAGAAGTGGTGAGAGTGGGTGTCCATGTCTCCTTCCTGCTCAGAGAGAAAAACTTTTCCCCCTTCACTACCTGGTATGATGTTAGCCATAGAATCGTGACATCTGGCCTTGATTTTGTTAAGGTGCATTCTTATCATATGTAATTTGTTGAGAGTTTTTGTAAATAAAAAGCATTGCATTGCCTCAGTATTTTTTCTGCATCTAATGAGATGGTCAGTGATTACTGTCTCTAATTCTGTCAATATAGTATATCACTCTTGCTGACTAGCACATTTTGAACAATCCTTGCATCCCAGGGAGAAGGCCATGTGTTCTTTCTTTTTTAACAAAAGTTTTCATTAATGTGCTACTGAGCACTTGATTTCAAATTCTGTCACACAGGTACAGTTATCAGGACTGTACACCGCTGGCATAAAGAGTGGAACTGATCAGAAAGCCCAAAAATAATGCTCCACCCACATAGTCAAGAAATCGTCAACGAAATGCCAAGAACACGAGATGGGAAAAAGATAGTCTCTTTGATAAACAGTGTTAGGAAAATGGGATATTCACATGCAAATAAATGAAATTAGATCATTAACTTATATAATACAATTTAATTCAAAATGATGTAAAGATCTAAATATATGACCCGAATCCACAAAACTTCTGGAATATAAGAAAAGTTCCATGAATTTGAGGTTGACAATTACTTGTTTGATAAAACACTAAATGCACAGGTAACAGAAGCAATAACAAGGAAGAAGGGTGACTTCAAATTAAAGATTTCTGATAGGAAACAGTCAAGAAAGAAAGGGAACCCACAAAATGGAAGATGGTATTTGCAAATCACATAAGAAGTTAATGCTTAAAATAAATTCACTAGTGTAGGTAAATAACAAAAAGCAAACACTAACAATGACAACAAAGAACCCTCCAAATAATCCAATCAAAATAGGTAAAGAACCTGAAGAAGTGTTTTTCTGAAGAAGAGAAAAAAATATCCAACAGGTTTACAAAAATATGCTCATTAACACTGATCATCCAGTCAAAATGTATTAGCCTGATTTGTGCATTCTACAACACACATGGGAAGCATTCCACTGAACCCATAAAAGCACAATTATTTAGCAATTGAAAACAACCGAACTTTAGTGAAAACAACAGTAGAATATTGCCTCACACATTGCACTGGATACTAAAACAAATTCAAAAGATAAGAATGACAATGATGCAAAACTTGTGTTGGTAGGAACATACATTAATACAGCATAGATAGAGATGGATGGATGGACGGATGGACAGAGCAACAGATATAGATAGTTACATTGATAGGAATATAGACTTGTATAGCATACACAGATGTTACATTTAGATAGAGATACATACATACAACAAAATATAATTCAGCTTTTTTTAAAAAAAGAAAGAAATCAATCTTGCAATTTTGACCAAACAGAAACTTTTGAGAGTCACTATACTAAGTGAAATAAGACAGACAGAGAGAAAAATACTTCAAGATCTCACTTTATATGGAAACTAAAATGCCAGCCTTAGACACAGAGAATACAAATGTGATGATCAGGGAATGAACATGCGGAAGAAAGAGGAAACATTGGTGATAGAGTAAAAAGTTTTGGCTCTATGAGAAATAATTTCTAGAAACTTACACTGTGAATACAACTAAATATAAATAGTATATGTGTGAAATTTGGTGGAAAGGTAGATCTTAAGTAATGTCAGTACACACACACGCAGAGGCACTTAATGTGTTAAATAGCTTGATTGTGAACCTCAGTCCTCCTCCTCATTCACAGAATTTTAATGTTCAAGTTCCCACTATATCATCCATAAAAATTCAAGTTAAGGTGAATCCTGGATACACATGTAAAACCTACAATACAAAAGGAATGAAAAGAATATTATTGAAATTTGGAGACAGCAAAGACTTCTTTGAGATTCTACAGATAACAGTACCCATTAGAAATTGATAAATTTAGATATCATCAAATGTAAAATGTGTGTTTACCAATAACCTTCATTAAGAAAGTAGATAAGTGCTCCCGGGTTTAGCTTAGTTGGCTAAGGCCCCACTCTGTAAACGTGAGGTTGTGAGTTCCATCCCAGAGGCAGCAAAAAAAAAAAACTATAAAAAAAGAAAGTAGACAATATGTAAAAGCATCAAAAAATTCCCAAACTCACACACTGCAGAAGTTTATATCCAAAATATATAAACAAGTTTTATAACCTAGTAGTTATGTGGGAAATGCACCCAAAGGTAATTTAATTTAATTGCAATTTCTCAGAGGTAGATACATGAATGACCAACTGACACATGAAAAAGTACTCAGTGTCTTTAGGATCTGGAAAACATTAATTTAAATCACATTAAGATTTAATTAAACACATTAAATGTCTAACGTTTCATGGACTGAGATTTCCAAATGTTGGCCACAAGCAGATAAAATACATTTTCTTATACTGTGAATGGAATTACAGAGTGGTACAGTCACTTTGGAAAATTAGTTGGCAATTTCTTAGAAAGCTAAACCTATGGCAGCTCCAGTACTCAAGCAGCTCTACATTGTATATTGAATTATATGAATAAAAACCGTGTACACCAAATGACTTCTTTTTTCTTTTTCTCCTTGGTACAAAATGGATTTGGGGGGGAGTTAAAAATTGGAAACCATTAAACTGCTAACAAGGAAATGGGGCTACAAAATTGTAGTACATGTGTAATATGTAGCACTCTTCAATAATAAAAACAAATTACTGATTTGTGCAATAATATAAATGAATCACAATACACACTGAATGAAATAAGTCAGATGAAATAGCATCCATTGTGTGATTTTAATGTATGTAAAGTTCAAAAACTAGCAAAATGCATCTGTTGCAATAGATATTAAAACAGTTGTTGCTACAAGGAAATCAGAGTTAACTAATGAGAATCACAGGTAATATATTTTGATTCAAATGTTGGTTACAAGAGTTGTTTGCATTTGTCAAAACTACTGATCCTTCTCACTTAAGAATTACTGATTTTTCTCAGTTAAGAATTGTGCATATCAAAGTATTTAAATTTTACTTCATAATATGAAATTTAAAAAACAAAAATTCCTCTTCTTGGCCACATATCTGGAAATGCAGTATAAATATCTGAGTAAAGTACTAATTATAAATGTAACATATTTTTCCCTTCCTAGCTAGGACCTTACAAGATCTATTTTTCCACCTGTCTTCTAGCCAAATCTGTTAATTCTCATGATCTATTATATTCATGATCTTATTTAATTTCTAAGTTGTAGAGCTCTCACTAGCTGATATTGTCCCAAAGCAATGTAAAGAAATACCTCTCCTATGTTTATTAACATGTATGTTCACAGAAACATTTTATACTGTTAATAGAATACAGTAGTTACTTTAGGTAGGGGATATATGTATATCCGTCATTTTAAAGTTATGAGCCATTAAATTTTGAAAAAACTTCAAAAGTAATAGCTGGATATGTGAATACTATTTTCACAACTCAAAGGTAAGTGTTTTTCAGGTCTTTTTCCAGTTTAAGCTCAGATAAAGACAGTAAATTTGGAAACCTGAATTCTGAGGACAATAAGAAAAGAAATGCCAAGTTTTTTATTTAAGATCAAGAATAATGAATGTTTAATCATCTTTCATTTTTAAAAAAATTATTTTATGTTGGAGTTTATAGGACTGTTTTTGGTACAATACATACATATGACATAATATGAGAAGTCCGTACATCCACATAGGAAAGTGCCAAGGAATGTGACCTTTAAGACATTCCTGTGTATAATTACAGCAATGTCTATTTGTTTACATTTTAACAGGGGCATCTTGTCACATTTTGTTTTAAAGGAGAATTTATGGGGAGTGTAAAAGCCCACATGTATTTTTAGAAGTATTTCTTTTGATGAATTACTAATTTTAATTTTGTGAGTTTTATTATGTTAAACAATGTGTACTTAGGAAATAAAATATTAAGTTTTTAATATGTAAAGAGTGTGTAGAATGAAAATCAATATTTTCAACATCAACCCTTTACCTACTTAGAAGATAAAAAAAAAGCAGAAATAAATTCTTATGTGGACTACAATGAAAATGCAAACAAAACTCAATCACAAAATTAATCTTTGTTTCAGTTCTCACACCTGAGGAAGTCTTCACAAATTAACCATGTGTTCCATACACGTCTTTCTTACAGTAAGGGCACATGTGCTTAGCTTTTTCTCCTGTTTTGCAGGCCATACTTGTCATTTTTCTTCTCTTCCTCTTTTGTCAGGAGCTTTCTATTATATTATATGATGTGCACTTAGGAGAAAAATGAATATCAATACAATAAAATATCAAATATATACTGAGTGTTTACAATAAACATTAACATTTTCTTCATCAACTGTTTGCTCACTAAATATAAAAAATAACAACAGAAATAAATCACGACGTGAAGTACAGTGAGAATACAAATGAAACCCCCAAAATAATCTTTGTTTCAATGATCACACACCTAAGGCAGTTTTCACACATGAGAACAGCGTATTTCATTTAGCAGTGTGGTTTACACTGATAGAACATGTGTTTCATTTTCCTGTCTTCTTTGGTCAGACATATCTTGGTGTCTTGCATTTCTCCTTGTTATTTTGTGCTTGTTATTGTCTTTGTAAACTGTGAAACCATTTATGTCTGACATGTTTAGGGTGAAGTAAACCACAACCATCGACAAACACATTGTGTTTCGGATGACATCATGGTTGCCACATAACTTGTTGACAACATGTTTGCTCCACTTTCCATTTTTCTATAAAACATGACCATTGCTGGCTTCATTCCTGTTAAGGATTATGAATCAAAGTTTTTGCTGTAGTTGTTGTTAGGTTTTTTGGAGACAGGGTCTTGCACCACAGTTCACGCTAGTCTGGAACTCCCAGTAGCACAGGCTAAACTTGAACTCACAGATTTTCTTGCCTTGGCCTGTTGAGTGCTGGGATTATAGGTGTGCACCACCACCCAGGACTGGCTTCGCTATCAGTCTTATCATCATGTTGCAATATGGATGGAACCAACACTACTTTTTTCTTCACCAATAGGAAGTCAAGGTTATGTCTTTCTCAAATCCAAAGACTGTACTATACATTTCTCTTCTATGAACTTGCACCATCTTTACAGGAATCTCTGCTTTATTCTTGGAAATAGTTTCTGTGCTGATGAACTGGTGGGTTTTTTTAGCAAATGTAATGTCAATAGGGGATTTTTGAGCCAATGTTTGGATTTAACATTTGGGTTACTTTTTGAAATAAGTGCAACAAGTCATTACACAATGTCATACATTTTCTTACTGCACAAATAAAGACCTGGTGGTTGAGTTCCAGGATAAATTTCTAAATTCAAGGTTTAAAATGTCTTTGCATCTACCAGGATATATATTTTATACCATATTTTGGAAGTTTATTTGGCATATATTGAAGAAACCTTCAACAACCACGCGATGATGCAAATTGTCAATTGTCATGCATTCAGATGATGTATAAATTGCTTGACAGTTTGAAATAAAGCTTTCAGAAAATGAATAAATAGCGGCCAAATTGTCACACTTTTTTCTTTTTTCTTTCTTGGTGAATTCTTTTGTTGTCAAAACCAGGCAATTTTAAAAGAAACCAAATCTATTGAATGTCATTGTTGTTCTAAAATTCTCAACACTTCGTCTGTCACTCCTGAAGTCCTTCAGATTCTGAGGATTGGAATGATCAAGTCCTGCTATGAAGGCTTTCAGTTCCGATGTAATGTAGCATGATAACTATATTCTTGAGTAGTACTATTGATGCATGAGGAATGCTTTGCTTGTATTTCATTATTAGTGTATTTCACAGCACCTTGCAGCATATTATCCCGTACAGTTTCCAGCACAGAATCACAGTGTTGGCATTCCATCCACCGGGCTGCGGCCCAGCAAAAGCCTACTAACATTTCCTGACCTAATTGTAACTGATTACTGTGATGTAGATGAACTTTTTTATCATTTTGAATAGTCGAATATTTATTTACATTACTATTTCCTTCTTCATCCAAATGAAAATCTTCATTCCATAATTTGCTGTCATATTCTGCTAACTTCTTTGACTTACATGATTCAAGTCCTCATCAGTAGCTGAGTCACCCGAGGACTCAAACTCCTCCCTAAGTTACAAAAGTGGCTTTCCAGGTGACACTGTACTGAATTGGGCTAATTCTACAAGACAAATCAAAAGAAAACATGTAGTAAAGAATTATAAATATACATAAATGTTACCTGGTGCACAAGGTGAGTAAAACTCACACATTTACACATTGACACAGGTGCACACACTTTGCCATTCATCAAACTCACTGGATGAGCACAACGTACAGCTAGGGAGCTCACAGCTGGGCATCATCATGCTAAAGTGGATATTTTCACTAGAACAACATGGTCAGTGTATGTTTCACCCCCCACCATGATGCTCCATACAGTTTTTATGTCAGATTTTATTTTGTTTTTAAAATTAGAGTCTTTGAATTTGGTTTTGAAATTTTCTTTCTCATGTCTTGGTATTTTCTGTTTCTCATATTGAAAAAATTTCACCTATGATTTTTTCTTGTACTTCCACTCCTTTCTAGTGTTTATATACATGCATTTTTCATCTTACAAAAGTTTATTTCTGTATATTTTAAGTACGAGTAACTAATACATAGCTCCATTGTCTTACATTCTACTACATCAGGAAAATTATTACTGAATAATGTAGCCACAGTTTCAGGACTATGGATTATTTGTTTAGAGAAATCATACCAACTTAGTTATCAGTATCATTCTCATTTATTTAACTAATGGGGCACAATCAGAAGTGATCTTCATCATAACATAGCCATAACTGTTTCCTTTTCTGAATTTTATTTCCTTGTTTCCCTTGCTTCCTGAGAAAGATGATGATGTCCCTGCTGTTTGGGGACATTTCAATAAGCTTAGACATACAGTATTTAGAAAGGATATTTTAAGACTTTCAAGAATAAAAAGAAAAATCAATTCATGAGTATGGTCTTCAAGGCACACAGTGTATTACAAACTAAATGTTTTTTTATTGCATGTGTTAAATGACCTCATTTTTAAAACCCAATAATATAACTAAATGCATAAAATTTATAAATTTGTGACAAAATAAAGCTGCATTTGAGGTTGATGTTACAAATAAAAAAATTTTGCTATGACTATTATCTATTGGAAAAACTAAATGAAGTTATGTTCAAAATTAAGTATGGTAGACAAGTAAAACCAGTAAGGTAAGATTGATAATTTTTAAAAATATATGTATTCTTCAAACGTTATCAAATTTTTAGGCACCAATGCAAGATTCCTGATACATTTCTAGAACAAAACTAGGGGTTAACACATTGTAAGGTACAATTTTCCTGTTATTTTCAAAACAAATTTCTGTCATCTTTGAATACCTGACTTTGGGGGGCATTATATCTGCGTAATTACTTAGCGGTTCAGCTGAAGCACCTGCCAACTACATATTGGTATTTCTCTAATTAAAACTGCATAATTAAATCTGGGACAAAATATAATTAACCTACATTTTAGCCCAGATTTGAACCTTCTACTTTACCCCTAAGCCCCAATGACTTTAACGAGTCACATAAAATTCTGAAAATTAGTAAGCATGGGTCTCAATCTCCCTTAGTTACTATATACTTTAACAACTCAAGGTTCTGCTAAAAAGAATGTTAAAGAATTTTTTGTCATTGTTATTGTTGTTTCTAAAATATTATTTTACCCTCTTTCCTTGCCTATAGTTAGCTAAGGGCTCAGGAAATTCTCCATGCACTATACATGCACATTCATGCCAATCAAAGATAAGATCTTAAGAAAACACATAGCTTGGAGTCTCTTGGACAAATCATAGGTATGAAAAATTGATGTAGAAAGAAATACTTTTAGGATACACAAACTATCTTAATTTGATGAAACTTCATGCCAGTGTACACACACTGCCTTGATTGTAATAAAAACAGATCGTCAATAAAGAACTGTTTAATATATGTCTACATCTGTTTAGGAAGTTGAAATTGTAAGCTTTAGAATGTTTTATTAATCTGTCATGTCTTCGGGCTCTAAAAATACTTGGAAAACAGTGTTTGATATTCACATAGTACTGATAATTTTCCATTATTTTAAAGAATAATACCTACTTACCAAAGAACAAAATTATGAACACACTGATAGTTCTGGAAAAAGTAAGTGAAAAACAGATAAAGTATTTGATAGCATGATCAAAGAAGAAAATAAAAATGATATGCATAACTTAATGAAAATCTTTAAGAAAAAAATTAAATGAAAATCCAAGATTGCACAGAGATAGATGGACTCTCTTTTTTGGCTTGAAGCCATTAAGTAAAACAGAAAGATTAATTTTCTGTTGTAGAATTAACTTTTATTCTTGGGGTCAATGGATTGAATACAGTATCCCACACGTGATAGAAAACTACTTTCCCACTGGGCTTACATGACAAGCCTAAAATTCAAGCTTTAAAGATGCTTATCCTATTTTAATGGGCAAAACCTATTTGAAGTTTCTCAAATGAACTCATGAACTCATTGCTCCCAGAATATAAAATAAGTCTTTTAACAATCAGAGTGTAAAAATAGCCTTTTCATGACAGAAATACTGAGCCATACTATATGGCGTGATCAAAAAACCTACCTTGGAGAACTCATGGGTTTTACCAGAACAAGAGTGTTTGCCCAGTATGAGAAAGAGGCTAAGAAAAGCCACAGAAATGACCCAGAATCTCTTTCCTTCTGCTGTACCTCTCGGGTGCTTGAATCTTGAGCTTTGGAATCAAATGTTAATTCTTCAGAGTTTTTTTAATAACCCAAAATTCGATGTTAATTCATCCTTACCAAATGCTTTCTAAAATAGCAAATCTTTGTTTTTTCTCCCCTCCTTTTGAATATTAAGTTAGTAAACAACTGTTCTATTTTGCTCCATTTACTGGATAAAGGGATCATTAACTCTTTTGGAATATTTTAAACTAATGAGCATAAAAAGGTAAATTTTCTGAGACATTTGCCAATTGTCTCTATGTTGGAGACAGCTTATGTATTTTAAAATGACTTATCCTAGCTACAATTTTAAGGACTAAATCAATTAACATTTTTATTTAACTTATAAGTATTAAGGCAATATTCACACAAAAACAGGTAACATTCGATAACAAATATATGATGAGATTTGGGGACCCACTTCATAACCAAAGGCCACCATCTTTAGACACTGATAAATCAAATAATCCTCAGGATTCTCAGACAAGTTTTCTCTTCTCAAGACCTGGTGGCAGGGTTAATTATAACATTTAATAGCTTTTTAAAAGACAACATTAATAGATCCTAATGTCCAGGCTAAGATAAAAATGAGAACATTGCATTGGTGTTGAGTTTAACAGTTTATATTTTAAAATTTGCGTATGCCTCTTCCTTTCTATGCTATCCCAGAAAGCTCAATGGCAAGTGAAAATTCTCAATTCTACTCAGTGATGTTGCTGAGACCTTCAAAAATGTATCAGCCAATGTACCCCCTGTACCCTAACACCAGAGTGTTAGGGTGCGGCTTATCTGCGTCTGCCAGCACCAGCGACACCTGAGGTAAACAGACCAGGGAGAGCTCGGAAAAGGAAGTCAAAAAAACAGAAAAATGTGAATAACACTTTAGGAAACTATTATAAGAGGAAAACACACAAATCTTAGACTCTTGGGACTAAAAGTAACTTTAAAGTATATTTTTCCAACTTACCATCAAATTTTTCATTCTGTGTTCAAGTACCGTTCTCAGTAGCTATCCAGAATACATTTGGAAATTAATTGTGATGGTAGACTTATCCATATACATTTCTCTCTCTCTCTCTCTCTCTCTCTCTCTCAGAAAAACTTTAGCAGCAGTTTCCCTCTTTGAATGAACTGATCCATATCCTAAATTCCACAGCTGAGGGTAAGATTTAAGATTCCTGAAGTCCATCCCTCTAAGGTTAAACATTTAATCTTCTACTTTCTAACTGGCCACTATTGAGCAAGTTACCAATGAGTAATACAGGATAATAATAGTATTTACCTTCTAAAGACCTTACTTCTTTTCTCTCTAAATGTGGATAATGATATCTTTCTTGTAGAAATGGTTGGGAGGAGTAAATAAAATTGATAAATAAAGGATCTCTTACAAGTCAGTACTCAATACTGACAGCCATTATTATGAATTACGTGTTTCCTTCCCTTTCCTGACCTGATTCTAGTTGATCTAAGACGTTTGCTGAGCATTGGACAGAAAGCCTCAGGTACTGAATGATCACACAAGTAGACAGCAACCACAGTAGTCTCATTATGTGAAACACGAATCCTTGTTAAAATCCATAGTCACAAACATGATAGGATTCAACGCTTTAGAAATTGTTATTATGTACTCGTTTCTGTTTGGACATTCTGAACTGAAGAAAAAAAAAATGACCTTGCTCTTTTTGTCTAGTTTAAAATTACAAACATAGTGCCTCTATCTTATTGTTGGTCTCCTTAAAAATAAATCAATTCACTACTCATAACCTAAATTTTACAGTATCCTCCATTAGGTGAGAATCTGTTGATCTCTCAGCTTGGCGGTTGGAATATACACATCTTATGAGACAAGATGCAAGGAGATGAGCTTGACTGCATCATAGACCACTCAGCTAAACACAGTGTGAACAGAATAACCAGTCGTCACGCTTCGGATGGGAACTGTTTTACAGCTCTTGTGTCCCAGTAATGGGAAAGATCTGCCTAGCAAAGTATCACTGGATCCAATTACTGATCAAACTAAGAGGCAATAGGCCCAAGGTAAACAGTAAGGCAACCCTGGACTTAACTGTGAATAAAGGGAAAAACGGCAAAGGGGTCAACAGTTGTTTAAAAAACACAACTTTCAGCACAAGAAGAAAACACAATGTTCTTGGAGACTCAGAAAATAACTTAGCAGAAGTAGAAGTGTAAAAATTACTTTGCATTGTCTCTAGGTGGTATAAGAAAAACATCACATCCATTAGGGGATAAGAGATTAAGCAGGAAATAAACGAGATAATATATTCTAATATATTTTAAAGGATATATGTAAACCTTGAAAATTTTTAAAATAAGAGTTTAAAACTAAACTTAAAACTTTTAAGGCACAATCCAGACCTAAAATGACTCCACAAGAATTAAATCAGCATTGCATATGACAAATGCCTGCTCTCCCAGAATTCAAAAGAAAAGCAAAAGTGATTAGGCAATGGGGGAGACAGAGGTCAGACATAGAGCACTGACAAGAAAAGAATAGCACAGGAATAATTTGTTTTCTGAAGGACAAATAAAAATTCCTCATACTCCTAGAAGCAATATTACTGATCTAGAATTGAGCATGTAATGTGATTCCTGAACCATAGGCAATCAATGTAGAACAGCCCATTCTATGAATCCTATTGGTTCTCTAGTTTAAATTACAAAAAAGAGTTTAACAATCATTCAGAAAATAGGAGTACTAAAAAGTGCAAATGTGAATAAAATTTTTTTGGACTTGAATTTTTTTCCACAGTATCAAATTCTAGAAGTCAATAGAGAGTTTTTTAATGCAATTTGAAATTATTTTTCAAAAGCAATGTGAATTAAAAACTTTGTACTGAAATTTGCTTTAATCAGAGTCTTGAGACCTCATCACAGAGAGAATAGGTGACATAAGGTGATATAAAACAACTGAGAAAATGCAGTGGAAACTTAAATGTGAAAATACTGGTAGACGATATCATTTGATCAGAACACAGCAGGTTAAAATTAAGAATCCACAGTGATGTACAATATTATAATAGTAATAATAATACACTTTATCAGTTTATCAATAGTAACAATATCTAATATATCATTAAATATTTAAAAATCATGTTTCAGGACATCATATCTTAGTGGTTATTTTAACCTACTAAAAAAACTTTAGAGATAAAAGAATACTTTTTCCAATTGTGCCTCTCTGATGCTAAAAGCTATTTTATTATCTCTTGCTTAACAAACCTATATGCCACAATTTATCATTATCTTTATTATGGAAACTAATATTCAGAAATTCTTCCTAAGAAATTCTCCTGTAAGAATGCTTGACCTACATATACATAATATATTTTGTAATTTTATAACTAATTTAATTTATATAATTATGTATAACATACATAATATATTTTATAATTTTACACATTTTTATATATAATTTTTAACAGTTGGAAAATACTTTATACATGTAAAGATAAAGTCAGTGTTAATGGATAGTACTGGAAATTATATTTTTATGTAAAATTTTAAAATAAATGATGATATCAAGAAAATTTTACTCTCTCATAATAAAAATCCATTCTTAAGCATCTTTTGATTTTTATCATTAAAACAATGACTTATTTACCTAATTACTCTTAGCTTATATTCATTTTTTCTTATTCACAAATCTACCATAAAAATTTAATATACTACAATTTACTGAATTTCACATACATCCAAGGATTCGTTTGGTTCAATGTATTAATTTGCTATTCCTATAAAAGTATGCTAAGGGTATCTTTAGAGGCTGTGTTTGTGCCTGAGTACTCAAATGACAGTTTCATTGATAATTTCAACCAAATTTCAAAGATCTGTCGAAATGGCTTGTTTTCCGTAGGTAATGATATTTTGTTAAGCACATATTAGTAAAGCAGAATAAGGGGACTTGTTTCGATGTATTTAGATGCAACAGTGACATATTTGGATTATTTATATCCTTCATATCCTCTTTGCCTTTTCTGCCCTCTCCTTCCTTCCTGTCCCCCTATTCACCTCTGAAGTCTAACTTCTAGGTTCTTGTCCTTCCTTTTTTATTTATTTTTTACATCACTCAAATCATAGAAAACTTGCAATATTCAATTTCCTGAGCCTGGGTGATCTTCATTTCTATCCATTTTCCTGTAAATAATATAATTTTCTTAACATACATTAAAATACATTATCATAATCTCAAAATATTGAAGATATCTGTGCTTCTCTACTTGACTAAGTATTATGGGAGTTGAAAAATGTGAAATGAAATGATACCACACCCATAAGATATTTCGGTAAGTTTAGAAACTTCAGCATAGCAGAAAATTGTGTTGAAAAAGTATTTTGAAAAATTGAAAGAGAAAAACCTACAAACTAAAAAATGACTAATTTTGCCCACTATTCAGGAAGGCAGGTCATTTTTAAAAAGTCCAAGTTTTGCTTAATTGATACAAGAGAGGCAGCACACGAGAACCAAAAGTAGGAGAGAATAAACTCAGGAATTAGAATCTAGCAACAAGGAAACTCGTGTTTACATCCATTTAATAGGAGTAAGCTAAGTGGCCAAGAGACCCACAGGAGCATCTGGAGTGGACAAGTCCCAGAGATTGTATTCTTATTACTACACAGAGCAGGCAGTATGCGTCACTTTTCCAGAATCCCTTACATTGTAATTTCATTTTATGAAATATTTTATAAACACTAAATAATAGATTAATGATCATAACTTGAACAAAAATGTTTTAAGGGTGAAGTTATAGTGTGTTATTTTCACTATTATATTTTAACACTATCCTCAAATAACTCTTGACAACATATACATATGAGAATAACTGTGTTTTCACCAAAAGGGAGAGTAGAAAATTAAATCTATCTTTTCAATTTTACAGTGTTGAGTGTTGCAAATTTTAATGTTTCCCAGTGATAAATTTTAGGATAATAACTAAATTCTTTCACCCCAAGCTTACTTTCAAATGTCTGGTCTTACCTCTCCCTAAAAGAATAGCGAAATTAATGTATTTGCTGAGTTAATAAAACATATTAATGAACAAATGAGTGGTAAATTTAAGAATGAAGCACAAATTAATAATTTTCACTAAGATTTAAGGAACAGAATAAGTTATAAAAGAGAGGAATTGTTGCATTTTAGATAAAATGTTTAAATCAACCAAAAATTAATGTACTTACTTAGGTTCCTGGATGGGTTTCCCTGCCCTTAGACTCAATGAATATGAATATGTTGAGGTATAATGCATATGACACTTGTTTGGTTTAAACTTGAACTGATTTCAGCAAGAGGAATTATATATGTTTAATATTTTAATTCTTGAGTTATCTAATATGCTGAGAGTATCTTAGTGAAATGGAAGGAAGTAATCTGCAAGTTCAACAAATTGCAATTATAGGATATTATTTAGAACCCTTTGCCAATGCATATCCTACTAAAGTGACAAAACCTTGACTTTACAAGAAATAAACATGGGTTTAAAATATAGATAATTATTTGCCTGATATTAGACATACAAATTACTGTATCTTTTAAGTATTATAATGTAATCACAAGGACAACTTAGTAAGTTTGAAAAATGCTGTTTTCTTATCTTTGTATCATATAATTATTTATATTTCATTAGTATATAAAGCTTTATTAGACTATCAGCTCATTTGCAATTGTATGTACTGATCTCTTAGTAACTTGAATGCAAGGTGTCCAAGTACTAACAGGTGGGAAAGAAGACAGTGCAGGCCTGAGCTGATGACATCGCTTGAGAAGCACTCTGCGGCTAGGCATCTGCTGATTTTCACTCAGTTAGCACTGCCCTGGCAAGAGGGGGCTGGGTTGAGGACTAATATTTTAGAATAGCTCAATTTAAAAAGTACGTGAAATTACAGAATGAAAATATTTCTGGCTAGTCTACATGTAGTGTTATCGTTGAGTCAAATGAAGACACAACGGTGATACTCAAGAAATGCTAGCAGTCTAAATAGTTCTGCGACTCAGTCCTCACCCTGATAGGTGGTTTGGATTGCCTTAGGGACCTCCCTGCCCTCTGTCACCTCCAACTTCTGTAGAAGTGCACTGGAGATCTTTAAATTCACTTTGTCATTTAAGTGAGCTCCTTTGGTCTAGTTTTCATGTCTCTGCAAGGGAAGGGCAGTGGATTCAGATCCATGTTATTTCAGACATCATTAAGCCAGTGAATCTTAACTAGGATTGATTTCCTCACATGTCCTCCTTTCGGAGAAACATGGAGAGGCTTGGAGGCGTTTTTGTTTGCTACGTCCTGGGGTGGGATGCTGGAGCAACATGGAGGGCAGAGACCAGGCATGTTGCTAATCATTCCGTGATGCATAGGAGAATGCCCTAACCCCCAAAGATTTATTCAGTTCAAAGTGTCAGGACTGCCTGAGTTAAAAAAAGATAAATAAATAAAGTATCCAGAGAGTTACCAATTACTGTTCTTGGTAGCAACAATACTGTGAAAGAGAAAATGAAAACCTCTGGTGTCTGGTAACTCGGCTTGTAATGAGAAAGACAGAAAATACACACAAGCAAATCATACCTGTATTGGCTTTAGAATGACGAGTGCTACAGAATAGATAAATAGATAAAATGAGTCATGGGAGAAGTAAGGGGGTGGAGGGAGGAACTGAAATGTCTTCAGCAGAGCACACAGTTGCCCACATGAAGTTCTTCCCAATCAGTCTTTTCTCTCTCTCCTTACACAGTTAGTTTTGTCTTAATTTAGTACATAGAACATCTTTAAAAGCCCATGAAACAACATTATTCTCTAAAGACACACACTGCTGCCCTTTTATACTATGATTTGGTGAATTTTTATAATCTTACAGTTGATTTCATAAAGATTGAAAAATAATTCATTTTCATATAAACCATTACTTACGTAGACTAACACAACTAGTTCCATTTTGGAGGGATTTTACTATTATTTAAATGTTTTAAAGGTAGAAACTCATGCAAAAAATGTTACTGAAGAAGACAAAGAGGAAAAGCTAAAAAGCAGTGTATTTAGAAACCTAAGTCAAAACATAGTTAAACAAAGTTAAGGAAGATGCAAAAGCACGGGTTATTAAGGGGCCCACCTCCTGAAATCGTGATTGATCAAAATCCTCATAATAGAGATGGCACCAGGCAACCGTTTATAAAGCATGTGACCCCGCACTGTGATGTAGAAACAGCTAATTCATGAGATTAAGATGCCCTTAAAAATCATCCGGAGGGCCCCAAGACCCGGCCATGGCCATGCTGGAACCCAGGAGGCTGCACAAAGAAGCAATTCGCCTGCCCTCTTGGTAAGTGCCTTCCTCTGGCGTCAGCCAGGAAGGGATCCAGGAGTGTCTCCTGTGAGCCCAGGGTGTGCGGGCTTGGAATCCCACATCCCAAACTTCCCCCCACCCTTAGCAACTGGGGACAGAGGTCTGAGCATCTCTTGGGAGGATGACTGTATCCAATATAGCAAATATGGGGGGTCTGCTCTATCTTCTCTTTGAAAGCAAGTGTTGTTTTCAGTTTTGTTTGATTATGATTAATTGCTTTACTCTATTAAATATTCTCTTTTGATTGATTTTATAATCTTCTGTCTTTGGTTTGATTTTGCTATACCTAATTGACTAGACAACTACTGTGAAGATAATGAGATATACTGTCATACCTATTGCTGTTATCCCGGTAACCTGCTGTGAAGTTCTATACCAAATTCACTGCACTGTCTAGATTGGCTTTGTTCTGTCTTGTTCTGTTGTATTTCTACTACCTTTAAAATTAAAAAAAAAATCATCAGGAGGCAGTCAGCCCAAGTGTAATCAATGTAAAATAAGTAATTCACTTAGAAAAGCCACACAGGTGTATGGAAAAGAGTAACTGAGCACAAGTGTACACTGGTCAGCAGAGGCCCAGCCCCGGGATACGCAGGAGAGCGGGAAAAGGCAGGCCCGTGCACCATCTTGCCCTGTAGGGACTTGGATTCTGCTCCAAGCTTCCCATCTGTGCAGACAAAGAGAGAGGATAAATCCTTTTTGCAGGGTCCTGTCCGGGCTGCCCCTCCCTGTGTGTCACAGACCCCTTCTGCAAAAGGAAATCTTATTTTGTGCCTTGTCATGTGAAAACCTACTTAAACATTGAAATAAAGGATATATAACAGGAACTAATGGGGAAGGAGATCAAGAGGTGGAGGCAGGGGGGAGGAGGAAAGGAAAAAGGAATGAAGATAAAAAAGGAATGAAGATACGTTTTACACCAACTCCTTGTGAGGAATAAAATCATTGTCACTATAAACAGACACTAATAACATTTTTTGAAAGTCTTGCATTTTACATTCATCTGCATATTCTATTACATAAATGTGATGGTTCTGAAACCCGTATGTTTAAATACATTAGCAATTCGTGATTTGTGAAATGAATTCTCGTAGTAAAATTGACACTCCGAGCCAATGCACCTTGTTTATCCTGTAGTTTGGCCACGTACTGATCACACTTCCGGAATACTCTACTATGCAATTCATAGTTTTTGCCAGCTGGAGTAGAGATAGTCTCCCAGTGCTACATACATTGAATAGATTTTTTCAGAATTAAGTGTTGAATTACCCCAGTTCTTGGAACCCTGGACTATCGTGTCTGTTTTTATGGCATGAGGATTCCCAATACAAATCAGTGAGCTGACATTTTCATTTACTAATCAACCTGGGGGGATGTTGGTTGTGTGAGTTGCACATTTGTTTGAACTCATTATCATCATTTCAGGGGCAAAGTACCGGACAGGGTACCCAGTGCTTCTGAGCAACTTCGCTCAGCTCCTCCTAGCACAGGCTGCTTGCTTACATTCCCATCACCGTGGGTTTCACCTGGCTGTGAACAAGGAAACTCAGAGAAGATGAGAAGCACGCAGGGTTTAACGTATCTTCCTCTTCTCTTTGCCAACCATTATTCCAAAACTAAACCACTTCATCATTTTCCCACCCAAGCAAAATTATATCCATCTAATCCCACCACATTATCCTCCACATGGGTAACCAAACAATCTGATCCGAAGACCAAGCCGGCACACAAAAAGCAGATGATCACACAAACCGTGTATGATTTTGGCTTGTGTCATGACCTCCAGGCCAGAGAGATCCCAGAGGAGAAAACTGAGGAACAGTGCTCACACTTCCCTTCACACTTCTCTGTTCCTAAACTAAGGCTCATCCTGAAGCCGTCCTCTTCTGCTCCTTTAATTCTCTGCTTTCCGCCTCTTCTGACTTTCAGGATTTCAGTTGCTTCAGCTCTCTACGTTTTTTCTTTTCATACCCCAAAACCAAGTGGTTTCATTTTGCATTTGGTCCTAAGAATAGGTAGATTTGGTTTAAACTGTGCTTTTTTAGATGGTGGAATTGAGCTCTGGATCATGTGGTTGGCATAAAATTTAAGGAAAGCGTTCTGTCTTCATTACTTTTCACAAAAGCCCCTGCCTATCAGTGTAACATTGATATATCCCATGAGAGCAGAAGAACGGGAATAAGTAGACAAATCTCACAAGACAGACCTTTTCAAAAGTGCCCATTAGATTGCTGATCTTAAAATCAACAAACAAAAACCAGTAAACAAACACCAAGGTAGCAAAAGCACTGGAATTATGCTCTGTGATTTGGAGAAATCTGGCTGCTGATGCCGGATCTCTGACCTCCCCACCCCATCATGTCCAGTGGTCATTTCAAGGGGCCACTTTTCTGCTGCTGAAATGAGGAATCCAAGGAAGAAAGAAGGGTTTTTCTTTCAGTCAAATACTCAGCAGAAAGGTAGTTAAGAAAAGCCTGTTTGGAGCTGGGAGGGGAGGCAGGATAACTTTGATGATTATGGTTTCTTTAATTGTCACAATGATGCCTTTGTATCTGCCTGAGATAAATGGTGACTAAGCAGTATTAGAGACTACTAAGAAGTAAAAATCGAAGTGAAACCTTGGAAGGGATCACACAGCAGAACATTCACTGATAGAATGCATACTCAGTATGTTTGACTTGGTGGAAGCAGCAGAAATTCAAGAATAATACTCCATGGAAGGAGTTCATCAAGTCCCGACATAAATGAATATTTTCCAGTATACTGTAAGTTATTGTTTGCATGTTTCCCTTCAGATTTGTTATATTAGTAAATTAAAATATTTGATAAACATAGTATGAAAAATATTTTCTAGTGTGCATAATTGATGGTATAACAACACAGAAAAATGAGAGCTGTGAGCCTCTGAAATATGTTATATATATCAGATGGTTAAACTGCTATCGAGCAAAAGATAATTTAAGATCATCTGTGTTTGTGGCTGAAGAGCCCTAGATGCTTTTGTGCAGAAAGGAGACCAATTCCTAACAACTCTGAAATGGATCACCTTGTAGGATTTATGTAAGAAAGCCCTGTTCACACATTAGCTGATCATGGGTAGATAATTTTCCTAATTACTTCATCTAGCAAATATTGGATTGACTATAATCAGCACATACTTCAGTGAACTATTTTGTTTTCACTTCAACCATTTTTTACATCTTGCCATAAAATCTATGAAAAGCTTTTGAGATACTAATACTTAATCCACTTTCAAAGGATACAGTGTGGAAAGGACAATAAATGCTATGTAACTACTGAGCAGACTGTGAGTAATGGTTTATCAGGTGACTTCAAATTGACTGAGTCAGGTGTTTAAAACAAAGTGTTCTGGAACCACAGAGTACAAGCGTTAAGGAGGTCCCAGGCAAGAGCCTCTCATTCACACTGTTCAGTAGATGAATTCCATAGACACGTGGCACAAACACATCACGCATTTATTAAGTTAGCTAAAATATGGCAAAAAAAATTTTGACAGCAAGGCGGTTACTTAGTATTTGCATTATTTTACAAAGAAGGAGGAGAGCCAGAGTGTAAGGGGCAGGGAACCAGACATACACCCCAAATCCTTTGCTCCGTGACCACCCAGAAACACAGAGAGGCGAGTTCCATCAATCCCAGGAAGATCTCAAAGCCAACCCAGGTGAAACTGCCCCAGCCACCACTGCTGGCCTTCGCGTATCTCCTCCCTTTTCAAGCTGCCTTGTTCCCTCCTTCTTGCCTTCCTTGTCTCTCTACACATTCATGGCTGCTTTCATCGATATTATGTATTTCTTAAGAGGCTTTGAAAATAATGTAATATGGTAACAAGATGCCTCTTTATACACTAAAACGTTAATAGTACTAAAGCAAGAAAACTTTTCTAACATAATGGAAAATAAAATTCTTCTATGAGTAAACTTTGAAAAAGAAAATGATAACTGAGAATTAAAATATCAATTTTTAAAATTTTCCATCAATGTTTTTTAAGATAAGTTATTTATAGGCACTATTTTAAAGCATGTTTTATCAAAATAAAAAATAGATAAATATAACAAACTTTAGTTTTGTTATATTTTGTTATAAAAATAGATAAATATAACAAACTTTAAGAAAAATTAAAAATAGCAATATCCAACAATATTCTGTTAAATTCAATATTCGGAATAGAGTAACCAAGCATTATGACAGACTTTCAAGTTTCAAAACTTAGAAAAAAATTTGAAAGCAACCTAAAATCAAACTTACATGATAATGATGCTCTAATTATTAAGGAGGCATTTCAGGGTGACGAGGCACAGTGAGCATCAATTAGCATTTCCATCTATGCCAATAATTTTTGGCTATTTAATTTTGGTAGATTGGGTAATAGATCACTAGAAAGTTAACATAAAAACAACTCAATAAAGCATGCAAGGTTTTTGCTAATTTTTTAATACTACTAACAATTTTTCCAAAAGACAAGGGGAGACTCCATTCATGCTACAGTAAAAAAGAGGACATGTCAAGGTTAATAAGAAGCAAGGACTTTTCCTTTTTAACAAATGAAAGACATGTCATCCTGGTTCAAACTGTCATTTAAAAAAATTTGCACTTCTTTATATCACGTTTGAAGCCTGCTAAAATGTCTTTCTTTTCTGAAATATTCTGGCTGGCATTCAGCATCTTTTATTTTTACGTTATCTCACGTGATTCTTTGTTAAGAGACACTGCAGCATATTTTTCATAAAATGTGTTCAGTTTAGAGCCTTGGGTTTATTTTATTTTTTACACTAATGCAGCATTATCTTCGCTCTTCTTGCCAGAACAAAAATATCTTGAAAGAGTAAAGCTTCCCAAGGTCATGGGACTGTGTCTTTCCGGCTCCTCAACCAGGTATTCATTTTTCTTAGTTTCTTGTCAGTGTGCCGTGATATTCTTCACATCTGTCTGTGCCTTTGCTTTTATTAGAAGAAAATACAGCTATAGCTTTAGTGTCATGTGTACTATAAAGACGGGATTTTCAAGAGATTTGACAACTCTCATATTTCCCAAAGTAGTCTCAATGTAACACAGAAACAGTTTATTACTGTTAAGTAGTGACTGTCTCCCCATCTTGAATAATGAAGTTCCCTGGGTCAATATTTTATACAATGATACATTTAGGGAAGCATTCCTCTTCGGCTTGGCACTAAAACAGTGGCTGTCATAACACAGATCTATGTATTATCAATCTCACCTGCTACCACAATCAATCTAATTCGTGGGGCAGGGAAGGTGTAATATGTTACTGAGTTAAATCAGGAGTTTTCTTCTACCAAAATGTTTGTAAAGGTGCATCATAAAATTATTTACAGAGATGAGCTCCTACTGTACAGCATGGAGTAAATTCACCCTGCTGTGGAGAGTGCGCGGAGCTGCAGGTGATTTACCTGCATTGCTGAGCAAGCCAGAGTCCTAGCAGCTAGAAAACTCCAAGCCTGAGCCCCACAAAGCTGCTCTGAGAAGTGAGATGGCAGGGAGAAAGACAGACACGCATTAAAAGGCTGTCTCTTGAATCCAACAACTACCACAACAGAAGAAGAAGAAAAAGAACCTGAAACCTAACACAAGACAGGTTTTATGGAATCATTAAAAATCAAAACCTTGCCTGACTTCCATTTGAATATTTCATGACAAGAGACCATCTCTAAGGGAGAAACATTCCTTACTGGTCAGATAAGAGTAGGTTTTAGCATGGAATAAATTCACAAACTTTTCTTAAGAAAGAGAATTTAGGCCATTTCAGTCTACAGAAGCCAAAATGTACATCTGCATCGATCCTTTTGGCAGCAGAAACGCAAGCCCCTTTGAAGCTTTACGTTTGTACCAACACCTGTTAAGACTGCCTGCCCTTGGTTCCGTTTTGTATCTGGCAGCAGCGCAAGTGTACTCAAATTGAAGATGATTCCACAGAATAAAGAAAATGTACCTTGGCTAGAAATGTACATTTATTTTTTTCTTTATCATATTTTTTCCTTTTTCTCACATATTCCACTTTTGGGATGAGTGAGATAAACATCTCTGGAGAAAGTGTTCTCAGCTCTCTGGCTTGGGAAATAAATTGACTTCAGTGGAGAACCCATTTTGATTTAGGCTTTGACCTGCGGTTTCTAGTGCAGTTTATGGATGATCAAGCTGACCCGTCTCTATCTTTTTCATTTCCTTCAGAACCAGTATAAAGAAGGGCTTGATTGACATCTCAGAACAAAGCAGAATGATGAGCTTTTCATTTTTCATTATCATCTTCAGCCCTCTTGTGTAGCAGACTGCATTGTACCAAGACAGAGGTATGTGTGTGTGTGTGTGTGTGTGTGTGGGCAATGTGTGTAGGACCCCATATTTTCAATGTGACAGAAACCCCATGAAAAAATGGAGCCCACCCCCTTGAATTTACGTAGATCTTTTTAAGTGTTCTAAATATAATATGGTGGGTGTAATTCCTTATGACTTTAGTCGCTAAATTATAAAAGATGATATCACTTCTGTCCAGTTTAACATTCTCTCTCTCTCTCTCTCTCTCTCTCTCTCTCTCTCTCTCTCTCTCTCTCTCTCTCTCTGCTTGCATTTGGAATCAAGCTACCATATTGCAGGGAAACACCACATTAAAATTCTTTGTGCATCAGTCTCAGTGAAGGTCTCTAACCAATACCCTTCATCAACCCTGGACTTGTGAGTTACACGGCCACAGATTTATTCCAACCTTTCCAGCAAAATCCCAAATGGGGTAAAAGAAATAAGCCATCTCTACCGTGCCTGTATACATGTCTGACCCCTTAAACTCAGGAGAAATAATAAATAATTTTATTTCCAGTCACAAAATATTGGAATGATTTGCTGCACAGCAATAATTAATATAGGCCATCATCTGTTTTAATGTTTCATCTCAAAATCATTCAGGAACTTAGTAAAGAGTAGAAAATTACACCTGCTATCCTTTTATACCAAGCTCTAAACTTTACATGTTTCTCTTGGACTCTTGTTTCCTCATGAAATCTTTATCAGGAGTGACCACCTCAATGTCAAAGGAAACTGCTGCTTATTTCTGAAGTTTTCCCTTACAAGGTCTGCAGAGATTTTAATGAATTAATTATGTACTTCAAGATGTACTGGTTTGAGAAAGCTGAGAAAATAAAGCTGTTCCCCAGATGCCTGCAGAATGATCTTCTCTATAAAAACGCCATGGGGCAGGTGACCTTGCCTAGAGCATGCTGCGCACCTCTCCAGGGCAGAGGCCAACTGTGCCAAGTTAGTTGATGAAGACCTCTTGCTTGTCCATTGGTCCTGAGCACTGGAACGCTGGGTGCAACTGTCACCATGCACTGCCAGCCTGAATACTAATGGAATCAGCATGCCAATCTTTGACTTGAGACTTCTGTAAAAACTAAACAACTGAATTCATCCTAGGATGTGAAGATATTGACATAGAGTTAACCCCAAAATCATTGTATGAAAGAAATACAAGGGTCATGGAGCTATGGTTTACAATTCTTAAAGTTTCAGGATTTTTTATTGAAACAAGCTTACAATGAGGAGCTCTATTATAAAACAGATGAATGGCTCGGGTTTAAGGAGGCAATCAGGAATTCAAAACCCCAGCTGCTCTGTCCTACCGATTTCCCCCTCAGAAGTCTCCAGGAATTGTGCAGAATCCCTGCTGGGATCCCAGGGAGGTTTGTGAAGCAGTGCTAGAATTCCTCTCTGCGATGAAACCGGTATCAAAAAAGCCCCAGGTTAGCAAAACTATGGAATGTTTTTTGCTAGGTGTAAGTGGGATTTCTTCTGTGTTCATCAGATTCATCCATTTTCTGTCTTCTGCACACAAACATAATCTGAGGAAACCCCCTGCTGATATCAAGGGCTTTATTATCAATTTTATAAAACTCTTCCTCTGTAAATGCTATAAGTACAAATTTTGAAATAAGACTCATCTGCATAGCTAGGAATGTTTTTCCTTTGCTTTAGCAAGCACAAACACCTGCTCATCATTAATTGAGTGGGGAAGTATTCTGTTTATGCATTTGGCCAGCCTCACCAGTTTATCTCCAATAGGTCATATTTTCCAAGTTATACCAGTATTATTAAAGAAGCATAAGACGTACTGAGTCCAATGCAATTTCCCTGAAATTCATTAAAATTAAACTCCAGATGGAAACATGATCAATATGGGTAATCACAGTGTCCAGAACACTCACACAATCAAAACCTGTGTTCAGATCATATCTACCCATTTCTTATACCACAGCCTTTCAGAAAAGATGGCACATATTTCATGGTAATAATAGTAGCACATATACTTGCAGCAACTACTATTTATTGTATACCCATTACTGTATTTATGTTATTTAATAATCACACCAACTAGGGGATAGGTACTACTTCTATTATCCTCATTTAATAGATGAGAGGATTGAGGCAGAGAAAATTTAATTAACCTGTCCCAAGGCCCCACAGCTGCTGAGTGCTTCTGCGATATCAAGCTACACAGTCTGACTTCAGAGCCCAAAGTTTTAAATATTATTCCAAACTGCATTGATTGGCTTTCACGGATATCTGTTGAAATAATGGGCTGGTGGATCCCAAGTCGATTTCCTTTCCATTCTCCCATGTAGAATACTTGGGGAGCACTTCAGAACGGCCCGAGCTCTCCCTGTCTTCCAACTGGCCACTCATGCAGCCCATCCCTAGTCCCCATTCCTGTTTCCTGCCCTCTTCTCTGCTGTGATTTCTGCATTTGGTGTTGAATATTTCTGCTGCACCTGATGAAATGTTGGGGGTCACTGGCATGCATGGTGTGCACTCCCCAGCCGACTTCACCCGACTGGGTCTCTGCTCTCCTGACTTCCTTGGTTTCTGCAGTTGGCCACAGTACAGTACTAAAAGGCCCTCCTAAAAGTGTCCCCAGGGAACCCAACAATTCCTCCCCTACTGTCCCCTCTCTTTCTCTGCCATTTTCCCAAGGGTTGCAGGAATGGCTGCGTTCCACAATCACACGTCAAGTTTCTCTGGGGTGGGAAGGAGGCATGATTCTGCTCATGAGCCTTGATGGCCATCCTTACTTCTCTCTGAAAGAAGTCTTCGTGTCTTGAGTTTGAGAGCATGCTAAACAGAAAGCCAAATTTCAATCATCTGTCTACTAGGCAGGAAATGAAGGGATTACTGATTCTATGTAAAACTTTTGAAAATGTAAAATTTCATCCACGTTCCATTTTGGTGGTCCTGTAGTCAATGTCCATGTCAGCGAAAGTGTTGACTCGTTTATTAGATATTTCCCTCATACTATTTTACACTACTCCCTCAGTCCTTCTGAATGTTATTTTTAACTGAAATGTAACAGCTCTACAAATTTTCAGAGTACACTATGATGTTTTGATACATATGCATGTTTTGTAAGAGTCAAATCAGAGTAAAGGACATTTTTATCACCTTGGACCTTCAGTATTTCTTTGTGGTAACCTATTTAAACTCCACTGGTGGTCTAGATATTTTGAAATGCATAACCCATTGTTGGTAAGTATAACTATTCTAGTATGTAAGAGACCTCCATCGCTTCCTAGCTGTAACTCTGTACTCATTGACCAAATTTTCCCCATCCTCCTCCCCTGCCTTTATTCTCCAATCCCTGGGAGACATTACTGTAACACTCAAACTCTAGGAGATCGATTTTTTTACAATTTATGTGTGAGTGAAATCCATGCAGTAATTTACAAAACCCTCCTACATTTATTTATACAAATTTCATTTTTCTCAGGTTCTAATCTGCTACGTGAATTGAAACGAAACTCAATAATGAGATAATGTCTATGACAGAGTCCTGATACTGCATATAAACAAACATCATAGTGCAACATTATTTTGTTGTTTCTCTCAATGTAGATTTAATATTAACATGCAATTAGGAGCCATGTAATATGTGGGTACTTAAATTAAGCCATCCAGAAAGAGAGCATTAAAAAATATGCATTTATATTAAAGTAATAATATTGTGTAGCTTTATATGTAAGATAATGATCTTGTTGAGAATTTGCTGTGATGCTCAATTATGGGTTTAGTGTCAAAAGCTCAAGAGTGAAGCTCTGGGGAAGGCTTCATCACTGAAAAGAAAACAAAAAGTGCCGTGTTTCTCGTCTTTAGTTTTATCTGTGCATTTCTAAAAAAAAGTGTGCAGTAATTGCTTTGGGAAAATTATTTTGGTTTGGAAAAAGCTACATCAGTGTAAGAATTGCACTTAATGAAGACACAAAGAGAAGAAGGTAATGAAAATGAAAACAGATAAATAAAATATTGTAAATTTTAAGTTAAACACTCTGACTCAATATAATTTTATATATTTCACATAAAATAGATACAAACTGTATGGTCATATGGAAAACAACCACATTTTAATTCATGCACCTTATTTTTTAAATTAAAATTTGACGTTGCATTAATGGAATCCTGTCAACTATCACAGCTGCATGTACCTGGTAAGATATGTTACTATCGCTGTAATCAAGTAACTCAAACATCGTGTCTACCATACTAAGTGTTCAGCACAAAAATTCCACTGAACCTTCAGGTAACACTGAGGCACAGTGCTCTAAACAGAAGGTACCTCCCAGGCCAGCCGGTATGTTTCAAGTGCCTTAGCCAAACAAAACTCATGCATCACTACGACTTCCAAAGAGAACTGTTCCCTGGGCAAAGAAAGCTACATGATCACAGATAATTTGGATGGAAGCAGAGAAGTACAATTCTGTCTTTGTCCAGAATGACTATAATATTTAACATAGTGGCAATGGAGTTTATGTTACTTTTGACCAAAGGACTTTGCTGATAATAGTAAAGACAAATTGTAATTAAGTTACTTTTTGCCTATAGAATGAAATCAAAGATAAATAATGTTTTTCTCTCCAATGCTGTGTAGTCTTTATGGTTTATATAAGTATGGATGCAAAGCAAACCAACCATTAATACAAATAATATCTCAGTTCATAAGTAGATTCTGAAAATATTAAATGAATTAAGTTGACCAGCCAAAAAAATATTATCTGTTTGCCATAAAAATGTATCAATGTATATTATGGTTAAGGATGGGGGAAAAATGAAAGATAAACATTTATAGGACATCCATTTTTAAAAAGCTAGGTACAGAGTATGTAATAAAATAGATATCAACAGCAAAATGTAGAGATGATCTTGTCCAACTGCTTTATATTTGTGTGTTAAATATAGTCCCAAATATTCAATTACAAAACGTGCAGAGTTGCTTTATTTCCAGGTTCTGGCACAAGCTGTCATATTTAATCTGCCAGGGTCATTGCAACCTCCATATCTTAGTGTGATCTGGGCTGCTAGAGTGCACTACCTAGCAGTTGTTCATTTTCATTTAAGCACACAAAGAGGGAAGCCAGTCCTGTGACTCTGTGATGTCTAGCTCAATGGTCATCATTTTAACAAATCTTATGAGTAGCAGATACACATTTTCTAAGTCTATGGAATTGGATCCAAAAGAATGGCAGAGTTGGGGAGAATTGCCATGTTCTTCTTCTGTCCCAGTGTTTTGTTTATGTTCCATATATTCCTTTTCCACATTATACAGCCAAGTATTAAGCTCACTCTGATTGAAGAGTGTAGCTCAGTGGGTGATGCGAACCCACAGAAGATCACACTGCACTAAGGTTTATACCTACACGTCTCACCAAGCTTCAGACGTTCAGAGGTGGAGTCTTAGGGAAGTGACTAGATGACGGATGTGCGCTATTCATCAGTGAATTTATCTACTGACCAGTTTAGAGCTGGATGTGAGGTTGAGAGGTCCAGCCTGGTGGGAAGAGGTGTGGCACTGTGCGTGTGACCTAGAAGGGTGTCTACCCCCTCAATCCTTGCATTATTTACTGCCTGCTATGCCATGGACTGTTTTTTCTCTGCTTCCTTCTACCAGGCTTCCCTGGCTTGGAACCAGCCGACTACGGACTAAAACCTCTACAAACTGTGAGCCAAGATGAATCTCTCCTCTTTTAAACTGTGAGTTCTGTATATTTTATCCCAACAACTAGAAAGTAACTAAGACACAGTGTATCTACCTATATTGCAAAAGGTTCGCTATATTTATTTTTTATTTGAGCAATTTTTAAAATTATATAGTAAAAGAATAAAACTTCTCTTTTATCTCTACTTCAACACACTCCCTAGAGCTAACACTTCATTCTAAACTTTCATATACGGTGGGAAAGAGGGTGTAATGGTTCCATTTAAAGTAAAAATGGTACTTAATAATAGTATTGGGAAAACAATACAGTATCTGTTACATTTATATAATGTGTTAATAAAAGTAAGTGTTTGATTTTGAAACTACATTGTAACTGTAAACTGATCTATAAAGCAGAAAATAAAAATAAAGTTTGGATAATGTTAATGCAGTTAATGATAATCATCAACAAATTAGAATGAAATGTCTGTAGTATTCTAAAATAGCCAATTTCCAGATCTTTATTATACTTGAAATTTAATATTTTAACCTGATAAAGATTTTACTACTGCAGATCTCACTATAATGCTATTAATTTAGCAATTCAATGGGGTTTAATCATGACCAATTTTTAATACTCTTAAAGTTGGACACTACCCATAGGAGTTTCCAATGAATTAGTCCCAATAGCTCAGCCAATGATTTTATAACTAGCTTCAAGCAATTACTATAATTTTATAACCCACAAGCATTTTATTTGATTTTTTTTTCCTGGTGGAAAAATTTAGTTCTAGTAGCTTTTCCTGGCTTTTGTTCAAAGGGTCCAATTCAGTAACCCAGCACTAAAATTTGATTCTTTTTCTCCTTTTCTTGTTGATTATATGTAAATTACTCAAACCAAATCTGGCCATCTCATTGCCTTATTAAACTCATTTCTCCAGCTTCTCTCTGTGTAAAGAATAGAATCCATTCACTCATTTTCAGTAAGGTGCTATTGCATCTCACCAAATTCATCTAGTCTTTCTCTGCCCCGTTTGCTGGCTTGGGCCCCAATGGTATGCTTTTAAAGAAAATATATGAGAAATACCAACAGACTGTACCACATCAAACAAGCATTTCTAAAGAGCACTCCAGTGACTAGATACAGCTCTTGTCACCTCAAAAGCTACACATCTTATGATACACTGTTTACTACTTCAAGCATCAGTAGCAACTTGATACTGAGCATTAGAGCATCATATATTTTAGGTACGTGTATGAGCTTCCTGGAAGCATCCACAGTGTTGAAATGGAAAAAGATTCAGTTTTCTGCCCGTTAGCTTACACATGTGTAAGCAGGCATCCACCTAATATCAAGATGGAATTTAAAAAGATCTATAGTTGAGTTTATCAGCTGTGCAAGTTCAGGATTCACAAATGAGAAGCTTTACAACGAAACCGAGTGGAGTTACATGAAACAAGAAATCTATACAGATATTCTTCCAGTGATTATTTATATATATTAGCTTTAATTATCTAAACCCTCTCAACCCTGAACCTTTGTATTAATGTCGTTTATAGGAGAGAGAGCGGTAAACCTGGAAAATTCTTTGCTGATACTCTAGCTTCTCTTCTAGGCCTCAAGAGATTTAATGTGTCAGTCCAGTTCTTGTAAATGTCCGAGCTACAACTCTTTTTATTATGTTCTCATATAATCTTCTCATGTCAAGAGTCTGCACTCATTTGAAGCATTGTTTTGGGCTTACACTGAGGCTCTACAGACAGCATATTTCTGTATTATGTCTTTGAGTCCTATTACTGGGAGAGGTTTAAATAACTGACACAAAACAGCTATTAGGCAGCACACAAAGGACTTGATGAACTGGTTTGATACCCTTCCACGTAAATTTTAAAAATCAGAATTCAAAATCTACTTGTAAGTAATTGAATTAAGGAAATACAATTTTAATATGTATACTTTTTATTTCAAGAGATCTGGATGTAGAATATTATAGCGAGATTAAATTCTATTTGTAGATGACACTATGGTGTATATAAAAAAATCTGAAGGAATATTTAAAAAACAAAACAATGCAAAACACTATTGAATGATCAGTGAATAAAAAATAAGTTGATGAATTGATAAATAAAATTAATTTCAAGTTCATATAGTAGCAACAAACACAAAATTAATATTAAACATTAATGTTGGAGTTTGCTAATATTAAATCTCTATTCATGAAAAGGCAGTATTATCTTTATAAAGCAACCAATATATCAAATGAACTATGTGTGCAGCCATTCACTGCATGTAGCTATTTAAATTAACTAAAATTAAATATTATTTAAAACATCAGTCTAGAACCTACTGCTCTGAAGTGGTCAACAGCTATATATGGTTATTCTCTACCAAAGTGACACCCTATAAAGCTCAACTGGACAGAGGTAAACAAGGGTCAATCATGGAAACAGTGTCTAAGAAAACAATTTTGACCCTGATCTTGTTGGTAAAATAACAGTACATCATATATGCCAAAAATAGTGATTGGCAGTATGAAGCAAATGAATACTATCTAATATGGCAAAATTTTGGTAAATATATACAATGAATATTCATTAGAATTGAAAATATGTATTTTAATGCATTTGTTTATTACTTATTAAATGAAATATTTATAATGTGACTATGCTAATTCTAGAAATAGTTATAATTTACTATAGTCTGACACACAAATTAAATAAAACTTGAGTAGCAGTTTAGTGTTTTAATACATTCTGTGATATGTAGAGCAATTTGTACAATAGAAAACAAAATAAAATGGTTCAGGGTAAGAATAATAGCTGCTGGTAATTTAATCAAAATTTATTTATAATTATTAGGCTATTGCATAAAAAAAACTTGTAAGTCATTTCAATCAGATTGTCGCATTTTAGTTTCAAATACAAATAATATAACATGAAAACAAATCCATCTCCCATGAGGAGTCATATTTCATTCTGATGTGTGACCAAGTCTGATCCTCTTTAACCATAAGGACAAACTGTCCACTTTCCAAACATCACATAAAAGGAAATACATCTACACATATACTGCAGTTCAGTCTTCAAAGCTTTGTTTTTTGGAAAGTAATTCAGGCCATCACTTTCTTTTCTGGAACCCAATTTCAGTGTAGAAAATTTGGACATGATATTCCTTTCCAAATGAATTAAAGGACATATTTGTGTAACTACTTTTGAATGCACTTGTGCAGAATTATTCAAAGTGTTTATTCAGATGAGTTCTATTGCCAACAACAAAAGCCAAGTTTTTGATGCATGTTTTCTAGTGAACTGAAACACGAATTTTCTCTAAAATGATGTTAACAAGTTGGCGTCTTCCATCAGTTCAAAGATCTGTTAGTGTCCAACACTGGTCCTGTTGTCTGACTCCTAGCACACCAGACCACTGCATTTAACCAGCCAGGACTCGAACTCATTGTCACTTGCCACAGACTATTGACGGTAATGACAATACTCAAGGCTTATTCCATTTTTAATATTTTACTCATTCTCCTTAACAAAATGATTCTTGATTTCTGGTGAGTAATACAAAGAGGTGGTCTATGTTCAAAACTGTGTCACCATCCATTTAATTTTTACAACCAGATCAATCTCAGTAGCAAACAGTGAAAATTAACCATCCGTTGCAGTTGTGACTGCAGTAATAGCTTAATAATTGTGACTTCCTACAGAAACTATTCAACACATTTCCTAATGCATACAAATAAAAGCTTTGCACTCAGGAGAGTCACTAGATAAAATGTTCTTCAGTCTCAATCCTGTGGCCCCTCTCATGTTAGCAAGTCCATTCTGCTAAGCCAGTCCCAGACCAAGTCCTTCTTATTCCCTGCCTAGGGTGATGAGAAAATTGAGACATAAATAGCACTTAAGGTCTTGCTCTATAATTGGTTCCTCGGGGATAATGTGGTAACGTCATCTCTCCACATAGACATCCACGGAAGAAACCTTATCATCATAACTCCGCACAACCTAACAGGACTGTGATTGCTACTTCAAAGCATTAAATGGCCTCTTCCTCAAATCTCTCACACCTTTTTAAGAATTATAATGACTTTTCCCTGAGCTAGCTTTACACCTTCTTAATTCATTTCCTCTTTCCCCGCAACACCAGACTCTCTTCTCCAAAGCACAAATCATATATAATATACACAATATACATTACATGCATATGCATAATGTATTTTTATACGTCGGTTTAACTAGAGATATTTTAATGGAAAAGTAAAATGCATGAAATGTATTATACCAATAAATAAAAGAAAAATAGCAGAGGTTTTTTGTTTGTTTGGGGTTTTTGTTTTGGTTTGGTTTTGGTTTATTGTTTTTACTTCTTTGACTCCTCTAAGTCAAAGTCATATACTCTTTCATTTGCTCCAAGATCTCAGCACCAGGATTTCTGTTTTTCAGGCTATCGTGTGCCAATGTCTTTGCAAAATAGTGACTCAGTTAAACTGGTGGAAAAAGAGGTATGGCTCTGCCTTTTCTAAGTTTATTATTCTTGGAATAAAATCATTTATTTTTAAAGGCAGATACACTTAAAACACATGGCCAGACATATAAAATCTAACCTGTCTTGGTCTTTCATGACTTGAGACCTACTGTTCCTTTCCAGCCTCACTTTATCATAACCTGTAGCTCTACCATGAGTTCCTTGAGAAAAGAGTTTACATATTTTTCCTTTAGATCCTAATTTTCTTGCACAAGCCTGAAACATTAGCCATAATCAAAATATATTTTGGGTCAATAATTATTAATCTTTTTGTTTTATACTTGATGCTTTCATTATCCTCAGCTATAAATTTTTAAGGGAAAGTACTGTGCTACCTGTACATACAAGTAACATAGTTTTTTTTTTTTTCCTTCTTTGCATCCCACACACGTAGAAACCTTCTGGCATCACAATGAAATTCTACACAGTGGACCCGACTTCCAGGGACAAGGTAGCAGCACCTTGAATGTCTCATGCATTCTTGCGGTAAGAACATTATTAGCATGTGCTCATCACCGAGGTTATTGAAAGCATCTAAAATTCACTACTTTTACCTCTGCAATTAGAAATGTTTCCTTTAAAATTATTGGTGATAATTCAGCAACCATGCTGAATATACTAAATGACTAATCTATAAAATTATATAGTAAGTACAGACCGAAAGAAATGAATAAAATCCATCACACAATGGTCAATTCCAGGTGGCCATACTCTGAGAAAAGTATGCATGGAACCATCCGATTTCATTTTTCATTGACATATGTGTGCCTTCATTTAACCGACTGCACAGTGACTGTCTCCAGATTATAGGATTTTTTTTTTAGCATTTAATACAAATAATCCGTGTAGTTAATTTTCAAGGGAAAAAATAAATTTGACTACATACAATATCCATTAACATTATTAGGAGGTACATTTGAAAAAGATAACAATGTTTAGGTCTAATATTTTTCTAATACTATTGAGATACCAGATTGATACTACAGTATAAAGATACAATATATAATATCCTTAAATAGCAGATAAGCTGTGATACTTAGCATTAATTCACATACAATAATAGACCTTTTAAAATCACAAATTTAGGATTAAAGTGTACCAAAAAAAACCAAAATAATATTCTCTTACTGAAAATAATGTTTATAAACTTTCCTAATACTGAATATTTTCACATAGATTTCCCATTTCCTATCAATAATGAAATACAATGATCTCCAAGTATTAAATCTTTTTGTATTGTTTTCCATGCTTCTTTATGTCTATCTTTAATCATAAGCAGAATTAGTATGAATTGAACCCACTTAAAAAGACTTAGTAATTTATTTCTCATAGGAAAGTTATTTATAGTCAATACCTCACAGTGAAATTGTATCTACATCTTGGCACTTCAGTCATGATTATGAGAAGAAAACAGAATGAGAAAACAAAGCAACAGGACACATCAATAAAAGTCATTTTTAAGACATTACTCTAGAAATAACATGTGTTTAAAATCTGTAGACATTCTAGGCATGTACCTACTTTCCTAAGTAATTTAAAAATCATGAAAATGATGTCATCTATTGATACTTACACTTGAAAAGCAACATAATACTTCAGTTTAAAAACTGGGCCACAATCTGACTAAAATTCTTAACATACAGGAAGGTAACAAGAGAAAGATAAACATGACATAAACAGAAGCATCAGTATGTGCTGTGAATGGTCTTATAACTGCTGTCCGGAGGAGGAAATCTAGAGAAGCTAGGAACCTTACCTCTAAAAACGATGGCTCCCTCGGGCCGGCGGTCTAGGGCCCTTGCGGTCTAGGGCACTCATTGCTCTGTATGCAGTCTGTGCATCATATCTTGATTATTATTTGGCTGATATGGCCTTTAAAGAGAGATTGCACCAGGCACAAATCAATATATCGGTCTCTAGGCATCTTTACATTGTTTTTAATCCACTGGACTTTTAAGGTATACTATTGCCAAACAGTCTTCTGGAAGCTAATATGCATTGAATGATCAAAAGTTCTAATGGCTAAACCAGCAAGATTAGGAAGACGACACTAAAATTAGTTGAATATTTACCGCTGGCAGGCACTGTAGTAAGAATGATAACAGTTTAAATTTGCTCTCTTTGAAAATATATCAACCCTGGGAGAGTCAGTTTCAGAATTATTATGTCCATTTTACTGGTAGACAAATTAAGTTTGAAAATAGTTGGGAATACTTGCTCAATTTTCCTACCGCACAGAGGACTTAGATGCAAATAAAGGTCGCCATGACCTTGGGGCTGGTGGCCTCATACTCCACTAAGGGGTCTCAGAGAAATGTCACTATAGGTTTGACACCTGGAACTCACCAATTTCTTTTTAGGTTTTTACAGCAAGTCTATTTGGGGAAACAGAGGTATAATATAAACTGTATTTAGGATCTGATAGACCAACACATTTTCAGTCTAAAACAAAGGAACCATAGTGTTATTGATAGTTTTAACAAAGGAGTAGGAAATCAAAAGGGACAGAGACATTGCTAAATCTTTTGTTATGCATTAGTGTAGCAGCTTAGTCAAAGCCTGACTGCCCTTCTGAGGTGCAGCTACTTTCTGTAAGTGACGCACTTTGGTCTTCACGGGTGTCAGTCTTCACAAGCATTAATTCAGCTTCAAAGAAAAACCTGGCAGCTTCATCTGTCTCCGGAGACACTGTATCATGACTTGCTACTGAAGCACTTTGCATTTAAAATGTGGAAAATGTTCAGGAACATTATAGTTTGAACAGAAGAATTAAAAGCTTTAAACACCAGACTATGGTAACCAACTTAAGTCCCTGAACATCGAAATCTACAAGTTGTACAGTATACAAGGTTGATGGGTAAGCCTGAGACTCAAAATATTTTGCTAATCACCATGCTACTTAAACCTCTGAAATTCTACTAATTATTATCCAGCAAAAGATAAGAAGTGGATAAGTGCATATGATGAAGCTTCTCTTTTCAAATTCTTAGCTCATCTGATGTAATCATTTCTGTCATCTGTAATTCCATGATACATTTTTTTTAAAAATGTCTGTTAGTTATCTCCTATCTGGACAGAAGTGCCAAGGGTAATCATTTAGTCTTTGATAAGTAATGGATTATATATTACTCCACAGAGATAAATTTCCAAACAAAAAGCCCTATCCATTCATCAACGTGATTCCAGAATAGAGACTATAGGTGCCTTAAAAGTCACAATCTATTTCCCTAGGAAATGGTTTCTTAATCTTACAAATATTGAACTTTGAGGTGAGTGAGGAAGCTACCATACCAATGTAGCAAGAGGTAATAGTGGCATGGCATTAATGACATGCCATGTTGACATTATATTTAAGATTCTGAGTTACATTACTTGACAAATATGTCCTAATGAAAATGATATATTCCTACTAAGAGATCCAAATAAGATGTACCAATTTGTAAAATTACCAGTGGCTTTGGATAAACTTATGTTGTATGAAGAAATAGGGATGTGCTGTTTCCTGTCTTCAAGGACTTGTAGAATCTATTTGGAAATAAGGTACACATATGTAAGGGGAAAAAAAATACACAATAAGCCAAGGAAAGCAAGTATCCAAGTGGAAGAAACCAAATCGTTGAGAAAGGAAGGAACCTGAAAAAAAAACTAAAAACCAGCAATAGTTTTCACAATGAAACAATGGGAACACGTCAGTCCAGTAAAAGGCTGTTGCCCTATGCAAAAGAAGAACACAGTTAACGTTTCTCCAACTCCAATAGGCATCCGGAACGAGGCTTGTTATAGTATTTTATTTAGCTCTTAGGAAAAGGGTGAAGTAGACATTATTGTGCTAGTTGTATAGTTTTGTAAAGAGGTTCATAGAGATCAAGTACTTGCCTAAGTTATACAAGTGGTGTGTATTATACTGCAAGGGGTATGTTAGTATGTAATAGGTTGTACCCAGGGAGTTAGAGGGACTATTAGGAAAAATACATAGTGGAAAGGCCAAGAGAATAAGAGAGGTCAGAAAAAGGTGGCATAGCAAGAATGTTAAATGGCATGGTCTGTCTTGGGACACACTTGATAAATTCCACACCTAACCCACATCATTTGTGTGACTTTGAGAATGATTGGGTTCTATCTTTTGGTCTTTCTGTCTTTCTCTCTTTAAATAGATAGATGATTAGATAGATAGATAGATAGATAGATAGATAGATAGATATGATAGGATGTATAATCCATTTTCTATGTATTTGCTATAAAATCAGTTTTAATGTAATGCTTTACTGAAATGAAGAAAAAAATCACCATATTATTTATGAAAAATTATACCAAAGATGTTTACATAATAAGATTGTCAGAAAAAGCGAGGATCATTGTACACGGATTACATCTAAAAAGCTGGCACAGTTTATCTCTTCCTCATGCACTGAGGCAAGCAGAATGAAGAAGTACTTGGTTTTGAAGTAAACATCACTGCATTATGGTAGATGAAAAGAGTGTTTGTTGTCTTGACTATTAATAGTGCAGAAAGCAAGATCATCTCTGAAGAGTGAAGCTGCATGAATTGGGACATCTCTGGCTCCTCTGTAGAGCACATGACCCCATCAGATCCGTGGCTTAGCTCTACAAAGGTGACTTGTTGATCTGCTGACGTTCCATGGCAGCTGCCCGCACCACTCCCTGACAACACAGGCTATCAGAAGCATTACCACCACCTCAAGACTTCACGGTTTGCACAATAAGGCGCTTTGGATCAGAAAGGAAGAGGAAGAAAATGCTGGATGCCTTCCATAGAGAGTAAGTAACTCAGAATCCATTTCTACTCAGCAGCCTCTGGCCTCACCTGTCAGTGAGGATGGGGGTGGAGTGGACAGGACCATTTTCCCTGTGGACAGACGGGAACGGAAAGTGAAGTGGTGTTGAAAGCCTGCCAGAGAGTGTGAGGAGGTGGAGTTTTATACCAGATAAATGTGCAAACTATTTCACACATGTATTAGGGAACACAGAAAAAAGTTTTGTGAACTTTAGAAAAAGCATGGTCAGGTAGCACTGAAGATACAATTAAAGACTATAAGTTTATGATAATTTTAGTCTGTGCTGTTTTGATTTTCTGAGTGGAGGAGGGAAAGGCTGCAGACTGACATAGCTGGGAGTTGGGGGGGGATTACATCGCAACCATGGAGAGAATTTGAATAATTTCTTATAAAACATCAAGTCTGGGCAAAAAGCCAAGGGAAGTCAGAAGGGGCTAAAAGCCTTGGCCAAAGACACTTCGGCACTGACTGATATGCTCTAGGTGCCTGGACACACAGGTTGGTGGACTTGAGGTTGATGTTCATATGAACAGAGTTTTGTGCCAGGAAAATGTTTTTCTAAATTAATGGAAATAATAATAACATGTCCAGAATTGTTTTCTATTGGTATTTTGCCCTTTAATGAGGAAAGACTACAATAAGAATACAGAAAAACACAGAAAAAGAAAATAGTTTGATATCCTCATACCCATACGGAGGAAGGAAGGGAATAGTAAGAATTGTTGAGGGTGTTATTTTATCATCTTCCGTTTTACTGAAGGAAGTGGCATCCACATTTTTATCTTAAAGTTAATCATAGAAAACCATTTTTAATGTCACTGCCATTTGTTGACAAATCTATGAGACCCAACATTGGAAATACTGAGTCGAGTTTAATATGGGTTTCAAATTTTAAAAAATGACTCAAAAATTCATTCACTGTAAGAAGAATGCTATGTATTTAGGGAAAACATTTATGTTTCACTAAAAATGTACTTTTGTGACTTTATAAACCAGACACATACAATATTGAATGTAGAAGCGTTGAAGATAGAAGCGCCTACCTTACTTAAATCTTATCCAAGCAAAGTTGCATCCATATCTATCTTGAAATTTAATCTATGCTTATTGTAAGCACATTTGGGGGGGTCTGATATGAAATTTTACTGCTGGATAGTTGATGATTTAAATTAAATTCAGTGTCAGTTTCTTCAGTCTTTTTTTTTTATCAGTACATGTTTCTAAAGGTAGTGCTTCCACCCCTCAGGAGGAATGTCATGTGCACCTGATACTTCTTAATTCTTTTTCAATCTCTCCCCCTCCCCTACTTCATACAGGAAAGGTTTATCTCCCTGCTTTTTATTATCTATCATTTACTTTGCTTTTTATTCATATTTTGGGTTTCCCATATAAGACAAGCCATATGATACTTAAGAATGTGTATCTGGCTGATTTCATTAGCATTATGATCTCAAGGTTTATTCATGTGTTACAAATGACTAAAGTTTCTCCTGACTTTTGAATGTCTCTACCTCATCCTTTTATGATCTACCATACTTAGAATAAAAACATGAGAAGCCAGTAGGTTAGATGTACAAACTATTACACAGATGGTGACAAAAATATAAATAATTCTTAAAATATCATGTGACTTCTTTACACCATTTAGAATTAAACTAAAATCATTTTATCATGATTTAGCCTTTATATATATATATATATATATATATATATATATATATATATATATAAACTTTCTTTTAATGTTTGATGAACAAAATCTACAGTATAGACTATTGTAAGGGTGAGTGGGCGTTTCAGTTTCATGTGTGTTCTTCTCTAAATTGTAATCTCTCCTAGGCTAGATGAGTACTTCCTTTTCTCTATCTTTAGCATGTGTGACATAATGAATACTAAACCAATCTAGGTAGCACAAATAATTCCATCAGTTGTGAAGTTTGGCTTGACTTTCTTCTATATACTGTGAAGAAAAGAGCATTTTTAACATTGAAACTATACTAAAAATATTCTTTGAATTTTACACTTTAGTGTGCTCTCATTAATTCTGTTTCTGTGTAAAACAAAGTATGCTTCGTAAATTGCCTGATCTTCTGAAAAATGGAGCACAATCTTCCTTCCCTATCTTTAATGCACATTAACATCCTTGTTTTAAAAGTGTTTTAACATATAGCATAGTGAACACATAATATATACAATATATTTCTGCTTAATGAAAAAAATGAATAGACACAGTAATTTACTAGGGTCACTTACATGTTATTTCCTCTGGGTTATTTGGAAATAAAAAGAGACAATTAAAACTGTTACACTGTGACTCACAATTTGTTGCTGAAAAAAGAGAGAAGTAAATGTCTTTTATCCTTTCTGTTGCACAGAATAGTTTTTAATTTATTAGACACCCAAGAAATTATTTAATAAGCCTTGCCAATTGAAGAATTCATTATTTTTACATGATTTTCATTAAAAAATGGATTGTCAATAACATAGCTTCTTTTTAAAATTGAAATCAGTAGAATCCAAATTTTTGAAAAACAGATTTTGCTCTTTTATATTTATCACTAAATAAAACTAATGGAAATATGCAAAAGTAAAATCTCATTTTAAAGGTGGAATTTACATCTAGTAAATGAATTATTTTCTAAATGTACCCAAGGGTTTTAGCTGTGTAGAAATTCTATTTCTATGAGCATAAGGAAGGCACGTGAGGGAGGAAGCCGAGGCTCTAAAGAAACATTTCTAATTAGGCCTTTGCCGTAAACATGAGGGTCGCATGCTGACTCCTGCAGGCGCACGAGAGTGTGTCTCTGTCCCCTGGTCAGCCTCACGGAAACACTGCTGTCCCCACTGGCTCAAACGGTCATCGCTGTCAGATCACTCACCCCAAAATGCCACATAACCCCAGCTTCATCTTGAATTTTAGATGACTGCAGGTGAGAAACCTCCTCGCACAATTATATGCTCCTTTGTTTTTTGACAGTTTCTGAGGCTTCTTACCAAAGCTGCCTGTGGACTATCATGTTTCTTTAAGGAAAAGCAAATTAATAAGTTATCATAAATATTTTCTCTCTCTCTCTACACACACACACACACACACACACCTATACATACTAACTGGAGATCATATCCCAGACATACCCACAGGATTTTCTTTGTTTTTATTAATACAAGTAAATACTTTTTTCTGACTTGCATTTGTAAAACATCAGAAAATTATCACTGCAACAAAAACTAAGTTCGGACACTAAGGACATCCACAAGTGCATCTGAGACTCAGTGTTTAGACATACTGAGTAGATGTTCTACCTGGTAACACACACACTGTGCAGACTCTGAGGAGTTAACAGCTCTAGGGCAGGTTTATTCAGTATTACATTCACACATCTTATCTTTTTCCCCCCAAAATCAATATCTGCAAATAATAAATGAGATCCCAGAGGGTTGAGTTAAGCGCCAATCACCACAGAGCAGCTCTGCAATTGGTCACTGACTCAATAATGCAGGTGAGTGCCACACCATAGAACATCTTCAGCAGACTGTAATAGAAAATTAATAGCTTTCAAATCAGCACCAGGGGTACCCTAAGGATTATATAATAGCTTGGGTTAGAACAATCACCCAACTCCAAGAAAGATAAAATGTCATAAAACCTGAGACAGACACAAAAGCTCCAACATTGTGCTTCATTTTTTCCAGGCACACTGAAGTTTACTCAGACAATAAAATGCTAAAGATCGAAAAGCATCATGTTGTCAACAGTGTGCAAATAACGGGAGCTGCAGAGGGGTTCAGGGCTTCTCTGTGAAGTTCAGATATCACAGTACGCTGATTTATCTGCATGAATCAAAAATCTGTACATGGTAAATATTTGTCCTTAAAAGCAGTAAAAAAAGATAAGCATCCCACACAAGTCCTTACCTCATATTAAAACTTCCTGAGGTAATAAACTTCCAGAGGAAGCCCAAGCTTTATTTATTTTGTTATCTGACCATTCTTTCAACCATGGAGTCCAGAATTACAGCCTAACTGTTAATTCTTAAGACGCAAGGAGAGCTTAAAAACGAATAAAATGACTTCTTTGCACACATATGAGCTCGCAGAGCTAGGAACCAGATCTACCAATGATGAATAAGTCAAGCACCTGAATCCTTCCTATCTCAAAGCAAGGTCAGAGAACTTGTGAGCTTCCTGGGTTAAACTATCCAGCTGTCCGGAGACAATAGCATGTGATAGAGTATCAATTATTCATTTACCCATTTCAATGCCAGGCAAATCTACATATACTGAAGGTCCCCAAAATAAAACTTGAATAGTTTTTATGTCTACACTGAACATGTTAAGACAGGCAGAGAGATGATAAAATGTTTCTAAGCTTCACAATAAACTTAGCCCGTTTCTTTATGTTACTTGACATTTGAAAAACAAATTGGTTTACATTACTAAAAAAAAAAAAAATTCTTTTCACCTCAGAGCAAAACCACAAACAGGTCAGACTGTTAAATCAGCAGCTTTGTCTCCAAATTTTTTTTCTTGGAAAGTAAAATAATGGAGTTTCAAAGCACATTTCTAAGTGCTGGCTATCAAATCTAAATTGTGGTACTTGTTTCTCAAACTCCAAGATTAACAATCAGTGTTAAGTAGAAAATAAGAATTAAACAAAAGGCATAACAGATTCTTAAGAAAGTATGGACAGTAAGGCATGGTAGAGACTTACCACGGGGAACCAAGCTCCAGTCAATCTCCAAAGCTGATTTTCTCACAGGCTACTTTGTCTTCTACTTTTCGAAGGACTTTCACTGTCTAATTGAGCACTACCTGCAAAGGTCTAAATTAACAGGAAAATCTTCCTTCCCGGCTTTTTTCCCGCTGGTTCTTTCCCTGAGTGGCTTGTGCCACACACACAAAATGGCACCTTTCTCTTGATGCAGAAGCAGGCATTCTATACCCAGCCTGTGCCTGTGTGTGTGTGCCACGGGACACCGGTTCCTTATCACGCGCTTGTTAGCTTGTCCAATCTATGGCAATCACTTCAGTCCCAGGGGTTGAAAGACACAAGACACAGGGAAAGGGGAAAAGCAAAAGCTGAAGAAAGATCAATAGAGCACTGTGAAACAAGAAGTGTAAGCTATTTACTTTTCATTGATCTGACGATGCAGGAGAAACACCTCAAACTGGCATTAAATTGCAGAAATATATCTTCTATGTTTTTTCACCTCTAGGTCAGGAAAGAGCTAAAAAGAAATTAGAACAAACAGAAACTAATCACTGGAGTACAATAAAACTATTAATCTACATTACAAATCCACATGGTAACATAATTAAATATCAGGTTGAATGAGGTTCTCGACAAAACAGATACTTCCCAGAGTTGGTTTGGTTTTGTTTTTTAAGTTGTTTCAATGTGTACCTGGAACAACTTCAAAACAGTGTGATGTGAGGACTACATTGAACCAATATTTGATGTCTGGATGGAGGGTCAGAGTTATTCTGCAAAAATCCCTAAGCAGGATAAATGCCCAGAAACTAATTAGAAGCAGGTGTGACTCCAGCCACCGAGGGAAGTGCTGAGCTTGAGTTCCTACATCCTAAAGCAAGGAGCCCTCAAGCTGATTGCAATTTTTTTTAAGACTTTGTCACAGAGCCATTTTCTTTTAGATTAGGGCTGGGGTGGGGCTCACGGTTCCCGGCCCTGGGATCCATGACTCACATCTCAAAAATTTATTTGTAGATGATACATATTTACAATATGTACAAACAATAACATGCATCTCCTACCATTTAACTTGAATAGACTTATTAGACTAGTTATATCCTCCTTGATTTCCATGGTGAGAAAATTCTAAATCTTTATTCATTTTTCCATCCATTCTTTCATAAGAGCTTCTTTGGGGTCACCTTATGCACCCATAAATATACCCAGACACATACTTTAGTGTGCACTGGTTTTTTAACTGTGTCAAAATTTCAGAATTCAGAAACGAAAGTATTAAAGGCAAACTGAAAGTACATCAAACTTACCAAAATCATCTTAGAGATAATTGGCGTATATATTCTGAGTCCATGAGTTTCAATTCTAATTTCAATTCTGACCCATCACATTTAAAAATCTTGCTTTTGAAGTTCTCGAAGTTCAGAAGAATTGAACGACCATGCAGGCCAAAAATCTTACTTTGAATTTGCTAATTAGTTCTCAAAGTTCAGAAGAAGTGAATGTCCATGCAGGCCCAGGAGTGAAACTTTACTGAGAATGAGCAGAACTCTTCTCTTCTGCAACAGTTTTGTGCTTTTCTCAAGTTTCCCTCAAAATTCCAAACCAAAAAGCTAAAAATTCTCTGTAACCAAAGGTAATCCTTCCCTCACTGCTAATTTTATTACAAAAACTTCAGTGATGTTTGGACATGGTTAAATTTCCTTTTTCTAAAGTTTCAGTTATCCTTTGAAGGTTGAAATTATACTGTTTTCTAAATTAATACATTTTAACACTAAGGCTTAAAATTTATGACTGACAATTGTAATGCCTGTTGAATGCAGTCGTTTCTAGGGATTCTAGTATTTCATGTCTCCAGTACTCCACCTTTCCTAAAAGGAATATGACTCAAAAACACCATTAGATGTCTGTCTGAAACTTTAGATAGTGCCACACTATAGTTTAACGTGTTTTCCATGTCAATGAAGCACTTACTATGAACTATGGCTATAGCTTCTGCAGTTTCATGTAAGACAGGAAAATTATTTCAAAATGTTTTACTCCTTTCTCACAATTTCACAGATAAGAAATTTGTTCTGGTCTAGATGTTAGCAATCTGAGCCTATGGACTCTTTTTTTCTTTCCGTAGGAAGAGGAGGACTGTCATCTATTTACTTAAAGAAAATATAACCAAGTTAGAAAACCCCAGTGGTCAGTATTGCTACTCTTATACTTTGTAACCTTTGTTAAGTCAAAGAAAAGTTCCAGAAACACAAGCACTGAGATATCGGGACTTGGAGCTGATAACTGTGATGGCTACGAAACATGAAAGGGAGATTCACCTCCCAGGTCAGACAGAATGGGACTCTCCAAGGCTCCATACACTCCTCAAGACTACGGATAACTGTGAAGTTGTCATTGGAAAGTATCCTGATGTTTATAAACTCTTAATTTTCTGTGTATTCTAAAACAAAATATAAGGAAGAGATTTCTCAGTGTTTTTCTGTCTGTCTCTCTCTTCTCATTTTCTTTCTCTTTCAAATTTAAAAAATAGTTTTTCACAAGGTAGACACTCTTTAAACTGGCTATCAAATTATACATAGTCTTGATTTATCAACAGAGCAGGAAGTAAGCAAATCTGAAGATAAATCTTTATGAAGTATTTTATGAAAGAAATGGGAATTGATTCATTTCAAAGATCAGATTATTTAGAAATTAATTATGAAGTGACCTTTTAAAAACATAAACATTTTGTGATTTTAAAACATTGGAGATTGACAACAGTGGAAACTTGAGCATCTTAATAGTAAGCATTCATGCTGCCTGGCAGTGGGCCAAAAACTCTCTGCTAGGCCAATGTGCTAAAAGCGTGCTTGACCCGGAAGCTACTTCTTGATAAGGAGCAAATTTGATGCCAAATGAATTGCTAGGACAGCACTGTCAGATTCAGCCTGGTGTGGAACCATCCTAAGAAATTAATGCCAATCACGGCTGGCAGAAAGGGCAAGCTGGCAGCAGGGCTGCAGTGTGACGTCTTCCGTGGAATGTGATGAGAAGCTGTCATTTCAACATCGATTCCACATCTGATTATGACTCACTCAGAAGAGTAATAACTGACAAAGTTTTCTTTTGTTACATAATCAAAAATCGTTCAGTGCTCGAGAGTTTCAGGATAATGGAGAAATTATCATTTCATGTATGCAATACAGATTATTCATTCCCATCTTTTATCTCTGAAAAATTATTTCCACAGATTTGGGGAATTTTAAAACATCTGTAAAATTTAGAATCTCAGTTATCCTACAAATACTTTTATATTAGATTTTGAAGCTTTGGATTTTGAAGAGTAGATCTGTTGCATATAAAAATGATTTTATTAAAGGATTCTAGAGATAAAATTATTTTAGAGTATATTATTATCAGTCTACATCTGCTTGATTAATAGTCATTTGTTTATGCTTATTAAAGTGTCAAAATATTTATAAGAATATTATTATTGTTTTTTTAAAAGTTATGAGGAAACATAAACTAAAATTAAGTATAGATTAATGTTTTGGGCTAAGATGAGGACAATTTCTGTTACCTTTCCTAATATGACATAAAACATGGTATGAATTCTTGATTATATTTAATCATCTAGCTAAAGTATTATATATACCAATTACTTTCATAACAATCAGGATTTTGCAGTAGTAGCTGTTGTTACTGATCACTTAGCTTGCAAGCAGGATCTTCAACCAATAAGATATCAATAGGCTTCTTTGAAAAAAAAAGAACATTAAGAAATAACTTTATTAAATTTAACATTTTGCATCATTTCATATATTCCCTGGATATCATTCTTACCCTCTTTTGAGCACTAACAAACAGCAATCCTTTTTAGGGAGTATTTTTATATAGATTCCTATTTTTCATTCCTAATCTACACTTCCAAACTCCCTAAATCTGATTTAGCTCAGCGGCATAAGCGCCTGCCTTGCAAACTCCCTAAATCTGATCTACATTTGCCCATAATTGCAAGCAAATAGTGAAGTTCTAGTTTTCAGTTATGGAAAACAAAAGACACATTTCATGGTCTTAAAATGTGTCATGACATCCTGAAGCCAAAGAACTATGTTTTTAAAAAATGAGAAAACACAAAAACAGTCCAGGTAACTCAAAGTTTTCAAGGTTTATAACCTGCTAATTAAAGCTGTCTACACTAGCTCACTCCAACCTCGCAGATAGATTTCTAGGCAAAGACATATGACACTCAGAACTTAGTGCTGCGTATCTGTTTAAAGTTCCAGAGAACTGTACAATATCTCCCTTGTCTAAATTCTGCACGTAAAGGGAAGAATAAAGAGCCACCTTTTGTAGTTTATCATTTTCATATTTTCTGTTTCCACCTTGACATGTGTCTTTTGGAGGGATTTGTCTTGACACGCCTGTCAGCTTGCATCTCCATTTTTAATAGAGTGAATAATAGGTGATAAAGGTTGATTAGAAATGAACCCAGAGATGCATTTTATTAAGATTGTGCTTTCTTTCAAACATAAGCATGCAATTTAAATTTTTGTCATTAACAAGTTACATAAAAATATATTTCTTTGCTTTTTTAGGATTTTGTATTAAATATATTTTAAAGTAGGCCACTTTGGAGCAAATTTAAAATGATCTAGAAAGTCAGGTGATCTTATTTTTCAAAATAATGTATTTAAAATTAATAAAGTACTCTTTGTATACTATTAGGAGACATATTTTGTATTTCAGATAGTCTTAATTTGAAGTGTTCTAATATAACTAATCAGGTATTTAGAGGAGATTAAGACAACTAGGTGACTGCAAAATTTATCAGAATGTGTTTATATTCTCAATTTGTATTAATAAGATGCCAAGTGTTTATTACTAAAATATTTAAATATTTTAATGAACCTATTTTAAACTGGATCAAATTCAAGTCTTCCTCCAAAAACTTCCTACCTGATAATTTAAGTACCCTTCTTTATGTGCTCCTGGCCTATGTGACATGTTCTTTAGCATAAATGGATAGTCATCGAGTTACGAAGTGCAACTTCAGAACAAGTATTTCTGTATCACGGTAAAAAATAAATGATGCACTCTACTCCTACTGCCAGAGAATAAAAAATAATATGCTTGTAAATTTGGACATAGGTGTTGCAGAAATTAATAGTATTGGGAAAAAAAACTAAAATACCTGAGAATGTTCTTGCCCCTGAGAGAAAAAATCAGGAGTGAGAAAGAAGGTAATACAATGATGGTAAATGAAAAAGTAGAGAGAGGGCGGGGTACACCAAAGGTCTGCTTCTTCAAAGTGACCACTTTTTAACGGAGGTGCCAATATTGAAGTTGTGGTTTGTACTGTTGTAATATAAGCCCAGTGTGTGCCCAAAGTATCAGTAAGTGTTGCCTTTTATTTAGGCCATTTGTGTACATGCTTGTATGTTTGTAAATCATGGAAAGAGGAAACATTCCACATAATGTTCAATGAACTGCCAAAGAAGAATAAAAAAAAGCAGAAGGAAACATAAATTTATAAAGAAATGCTACCTCAGCATAATTTAGACCTATTATCATATTGTTTTCAAGTCTATTTTATTTATATTGACTGATAGTCACAAATGTTTGGAATAAATAATCTTAATGGTTACCATGAATATCAATTAGATTTTAACTTACCTGAGAACATGCTTATCAGGATACCTGTGCTGCAGATTTCCAAGACCAAACCAATTCTACTTTCACAGCATAACAGACAGAAATCTGGCGAGGCAAAGTGCCTAAGTGAAGATTAGGTTTCTGTTCCCCAGTCACAGCTCACTGTCCCTGTCCCCACCCCACCCCGCTCCCCGGCATAAGAGAGGGTTACAGTCTTCTGAGTTTAAGGGGCAAAACAAGCCATGTGACAAGTAATCAACTCTTGCCAGTGTGCCATGGGAGGAAGAGCTGTGTGCGTCAGCTACACGTAGGGTCATTTAACTACCATGAGAGACCCTTAATTCTCCTTCTCACACAGCTGTAGCATCACAGATCATGGGGGATTGCAGAATGGTGGGGGATTTGTGATCCTACTTCGTGAAGTTTCTCCCTAAACTCGTGGAGACTTGCAGTAGATGCAGGAACAAGCAATAGATTTTTGTTGCCACTGAAGTTTTAGAATATTTTGTGATTATGATACATTTCAGTTTATCCTAACATAGAAACTAACCTTAGAAGGTGGGAGCTTCTGAAGCAAAAAATTAAAATTTGTGGTCTTGCTTATGAGAAGCTGGAGAAGATCCTGCTTATTATAATCTGGGAGGGTGGCAATCTCTCTGTGACTTGTGGTGACAAACTGCGATGGAAAGTAATTGTGAAACCAATCCTATTAGAGACCAAGCAGAAAAGCTGGAAAAGTAAATGTTAAACATCTGAATTGATTACTGCTATCTATTTTTGTCAGAGAATTACCTAAAAAGGGATAAATTCAGACAAAAACTGGCTAATTTGTAGATTAAAATGAAATAAAATAGAGTCAGGAAATTAGTAGTTAAAAAAGTAGACTAATAACAGCTCTGAAAGGACAAACGCTAGCAAATAAAATCAAGAAACAACTTCACATAACAGAGATAATTAAAAGACAGCTTTCCAAAAAGGAGAAAAAGGCACAGATTTTGGGGTGTGACTCTTAGGAGCCCAATGTCTTAAACATTAGGCTATGGGGCTTCTGATCCTTGAAGCTTTCGAGGTGACCCAGAATAAAGACATTTTAGATACTGTCAATAGTAACTCTTATTACTGGGTAGAGTAAGTCAATATTCATTAAATAAAAATCCTACTTAAGTTTTTGGAAGAGGGAACTTTCAAAGAAACTACGGCACAGGATGAAAACTATCAAGATTTAAGACATGTCAGTCACCCAAACTTCTAACTACAGGAAAAGTTTGAAAAAGCTTCTCATCTCAAACCAGTACATTTTCATAAGTTCCTACTTGAAGATGTAGCCAATAAGGAGAGTAGAAAAGAAAATGAATTATCTCAGAAAAAGGAGACAAAGACTACTTAAAAACTAAAGGTAGTTCTACACTAAGGAATCATTATTGTTTTTTGCATGCTTAACTTGGGATGTTATTTTTATTATTGAGACAAAATACCTGAAACTCACAAGTTAAGGGAGGGAAGGTTAATTTTAGTTCACTGTTTGTAGAGATTTCCGTTCATAGTTGGCTTGTTGTAAGGCAGGCCAGCACGGAAGTGAGGTATGGCAGGGAGAAATGGTTCATGGCACGGCAGCCAGGAGGCAGCAGCAATGAGTCTCCTTTCCCTTTACATTCCATCCAGGCTAAAATCTTATTGGTTCATGCCCCCGTACCCAGGGTGGGACTTCCGTCTTCAGTAAGTCCATTTAGCCATATGCAGAGCTATACAAAACCAATCAAGAATTTATCCTACATTAGGCACCTTTAATCCAGCATCACACACCCATAATCCAGTTGCTTCTCTAAAGTCTCACCTATGAGAGCATTTTACTCGGGGGGACATCTAGATACAAGCCATATAAGCATTCACATTGTCCAACCTTACTCTGGCCATCCTGGCACCTAAATTTCTGCAAAGTGCAGGTACAGAGTTTGGAATTGCTGGTAGGTAACAATATTAGAATTTTCAGAAAGATGGGTACCTTGGAGGAAAACAAAGAGGTTACAAAAAAGAGGGGAAAAAGGAGAAAAGTGTTGACCAGTGGATTGTCCCAGGACCTTAGGTAAAAACAAACCTAAAACTGAGAAAGTGGAGATTTGGCTCAAGTTCAGTATAACCATAAAAACTGCCCTTGCATCCCAACTCTGTGAGGACTCTGTGGGTTACACACAGTTTGCATAAGAAGTAATCGTTCTTTCTGTGTCATTGTAGATTTCATTGGGGCTTTCAATTAAGTGCAGTGGGGTTGTTAACATACAGTGTGTAGTGTGTTTTCCAATTTCAAGGCAAAATATTTGGTTACAATTAAAATAAGGGAAGAGAGGAACAAAGGCATTCTCTGCTGTGATTTGGAAATTTTAAGAGACAGATTAAGTGGAAAAGGAAGCTGCTGGTTGAAATTGAGGAGTTACATTTTCAAGAACTGTTTTAGCATCACACTTACTAAGGTTATAGAATAATGAGAAAGTGGTCGCTTTAATTTATTTTCTGTCTTTATACCTTATGGTCAAATGCAAAACTTCAAACTCTTGGGAGCTGCACATTTATTTCCTTGTTTATTATTCCAGCTTCCCATTCTGCTTCAGTTTAACCATCTATTTTAATTAAAATCCTTTAAGATTCTATTTCCTCCATTAAGTCCCCTCAGGATTCATGTTTGCTATTTTTGATGCAAAAATATTCTCCAATAAAAGGACCCAAAATTGTGTTTAAAATAATATAATTTAATGTATGTATACAAAGATTTGGCTCTTGCTGTTCATTTCATAACCAATTTTGATTTGCTCAGTTTGCACCATGTGTTCCATCTGCAAAATAATAGGATTTCAAGAAAGCCCTGCCTGTCTAAATACAACTATTATATGCACTGTCATTTCATATGTTCAAAGACAGAAACTAATTTGTTGTTCTCTCTCCAGAGTCTAACTCAGCACCTGGCAAATTTAAGTCATCTGTTAAGGGATTTAAAAAAAATTTCATGAAATATATGAGTATGATCTCCAGTCTTTAATTTCATTTTGGTTCTTGACAACCATTTTGGTCAACCATTTTGTTCATTATACATAATAAAGATCACTAGAAAAATTTCTGGTTATGCAATTTGTTTTAGGGAAATTAAAATCAAAGCTCAGTTATGTTGAAAAGCAAGGTACAAGGCAAATGTTTGGAGCAAGGAGAGAGGGCCCCTGACTGGAATCTCAACATGGTGGGAGGCTGAGGTAAGAGGATCACGAGTTTCAGTTCCACCTGGGGAATCTTGTGAGAATGTCTCCAAACCAAAAATCAGAAGGACTGGAGATGTAGCTCCATGTAAAATCCCTGGTTTCGATCCTCAACACCGTAATAAAACCAACTAACCAATAAATCAACATAAAAACAAATAAACAGTAAAAATTTATTTGACAAGGATTGCATTGAAAAAGCAGAACAAGTTACTGTATGAATGGAATCATTTTTTCACTCAAATAGTGAGTCTTAGTCATTTGAGTTAGTTAACTGCTAATTTAATATACTTTGTATCTTACATATATGTAAGAGAAATACTAGTATGTTTATTTTTTAAAGTTAATAAAAATTAAGTAGACTAAATATTTATGAAAACTTCCCACTTTCAAGATGTGACTAATTCTATAGGTGATATCTAAATCTGTCTCATTATTAATCATTTAGTCAATTATTAATCATTTAGTCAGTTATTACTAATTCTATAGGTGATATCTAAATCTGTCTCTCATTATTAATCAGTCAACTGTTTTACCTTTATTTCTACTTTTTCTTTTTCTCCTCTTTAAAACTAAAAAAAAAAAAAATACTATTGAAGCATGACCAAACATAATTAAGAGAAACATAGATACTAAATTTTCTAATTTTTGCTTACTTTTTTAAATAGTTGAATGGCCATGAAAGAAGATACTATAATTTGAGTTTAAATTTTTCTTAAAGAGAGGATGAGTGAAGACTGAATGATAAACAACTTACTTCAAGTACGATAAGACATGAATATAAACAGCTTTGGCTATAGAAAACAAGAACTGAGTAGGAATCTTGGAAGCAGATAAAACTGTGTTAAAGAGTAGTACTCAAAGATTTGAAAGGATTTTAAAAGAAGCCTAGAGAATACCAAGAGTGGTGGTGATTATTTTCCATATAATATCCATTCCAATGTGTTTCTGTAAAAACAAAGAATACATAATTTCAGTGACTAAACTGTGCTCAGTGAAGTAATATTCATCCTCAAGAGTCTCTTTTAGTTAGAGTGTCTATTTCATACATCATTGCATCCTGTGCCAAAGAATTACCTTTTCCCATCTCTTCTTTGCATTTGATTTCTACTTGGCTTATGGATAGAATAATTGGATAAGAAGATGCCATAGGCTTTCAGTAAACATCAGGGTCAACCAAAATGGTAGTTAAGAGTCATGATATCAGCTTGGACTTCAACGAGGGGATGAATAAATGATGCTTCTGGGTGTGTTGGAGTGGGTCCCGGAGGCATGAATCTGGGTACTACTTATGACCTCGGGCCCCTTTCCTCTCTCCACCATGAACTGAGCATCTCTGCTTGGCTGCAAATTCCCTGGAAGATATGGGCTGCCATGATTCAAACAAGGAAAAAATGGAAAACATGAATACCATGTATATAATAAGGAAAGTGAATAAATAATTATCAACTTTCCCACACAGAAAGGACCCAGGCCCAGTGGGTTTACATGTAAATTCTAACAAATAGTTAAGGAAGAAATTGTGTTAATTCTCTAAAGTATCACTCATAACATAGCCATAGAGGAAGCACTTTCCATGCCATCCTACAAGGCCAACAATTACCATAAGAACAAAGCCATTGTAGGGAAAGAGAATTATAAGCTAATATTGCTCATGATAATAGATGAAAAATTTCTCAACAAATATGAAAATATGAAAGTCAGCACTGTATAAAAGAAATTATACAAGATGACAAAGTAAAACTGGGTGAACATTCAAAAAAGTTCAAAAATCAATCATTGAAATCAAGTACATCTACAGGTTAACAAAAATGTCCTGATTATGTCAATAGATGCAGATAAAGAGCATTTGTCAAAATACAACTGTCATTCTCAATAAGAAAGGCTACGAACCTGGAGCCATAATGATGTGTCAGTGCAGGTTTACCCACTGTAACAAACACACCATTGCAGTAGGAGATGTTTACAGGCAGGGAATATTGCATACAGGGACAGGTGAAATGCAGAAACACTGTGCTTTCTGCACAACTCTTTTGTGAATATAAAAATACTGAGTAACTACTATGAAAATAACAATACGCCATGTATTAATTATTGTTGCTCATCTATTAGCCTGACTTGAAACTGTTTTACTTTTATTTCTACTCTTTCTTCTTCTCTTTTGAATTAAAAAGATACTATTGAAGTGTAATTTTTCTTAAAAATGTAGTTTTAAAAACGTCAACCTAGGGCCAGGGATACAGCTTGGTGGCACAGCACCTGCCTGGCAAGCACAAGGTTGTGAGTTTGATTCTTGATACAAAAAAAATGTCAAACTCATAATATATGTCTACTTATTCTTGTTTGTCTTGTTTTGTTTTGTTTTGTTACTGAGGATCAGACTCAGGATCTCACACTTGCCAGGCAGGCGCTGCACCACTGAGCTAAATCCCCAGCCTATTTATTGTCATATGTCACAAAATTCTGAGAACCAGAAGACATAGATTTGTTTCCTGTTGCTAATTTTATTAACTGTTTGTCTGTGGGCAAATTTTTCTACTTTTTTTTGTCCTTAGATTCCCAACCACCAAATGAAATTAAAAAGCTCTATTCCTCAGAGTTCTTATATGGGTATGATGCAAATATTATACAGTTTTTAACCTTAAATCTTTCATGTTTATATTATAGCAATATTATTTTAATGAAAATAAACTCTATCATTAAACAGGTCACTGGCTTCCAATGCACGTGACTGATGGATGGATGAACAGTCAGCAGCAGAGGGTAGGGATGCAGGTTTTTTTCTACTGCATGTAGGACTCACAAAAGCAGGCTCTACAAATGACTTCAGAATAGCAAAATCACAGGGACCAAATTCTTGGTACATGCTGGGGACAGGCAAGGGGTTATGTTTATTAATGTAACGTTATACATGAGGATCTAACTAGCATCTGGTGCCAAAACACATGAAGTCAAGGAAAAGTCAGGGACACTGTAAAATACTATGTTTGGCTTTAATTTTTCTCATTTAAAAGCAACAAAGAGAGCAATATGTAGAAAGATCATAAGCAGGGAGAGGGAAGGGTGAAGGGTAATAAGGAAGGATACAAATACAAGATAATTTGTATAAAATATTATTACAGAAGACCTAACGAAGTTCTATTCTATGATAATAAGAAAGTAAATGTACACCATTTTTATCGAAAGAAATGAATATTAAAACAATGTTGAGGCTTCAGAGTTAAACTGACGGCTGATCAAATATATATGATATGTTCCTATCAGTCGCCAAGATAAAGTAATCCTGGAGATTCATTCATGCAAGATGAGTCCAAGAAAAGCTGCAGGCCTTGATCCAGGTAAGCATTCTCCTTGGTAAGTCACGGAACATTCTTCTACTACATATAAACCACTCCACATTCTGTACTGAAATAAATCTCCCAGATAAAACAGGATGTGTAAAAAATTTCAGAACATAATCCTAGCTCCAAAATGCATTGGCTACTGTCCCTCTTCTACCTGAAGATCTATGTTGATCCAAATGTTAGGTCCAGAAGCAGAAAGTCGAAAAAGTAAGGAGTAACACTGGGGCAGAAGCAAAAGAGTTAGATAGAACGCAGCTTTTCATGTGCAGAGAAGAATTCCAACTGTAAGGGAGTATTGGAACAGGAGAAGCTGAGCGTAGAAGCGGAAGATGATCCAAGTTTAGTTTGTGGAACTACTCTAGGAATTGCAAATCAAGCTTAGGCTGGCGCTTCAGGCTGAGACTTAGGAGAATCACCTGCCACCTATAATCCAAAGAAATAGTAACCGGAGCTGTGAGACACTGTATTCACCCCGAGGGCACACATTCTGCCCATTCGAAGCAAATAAAAATATATCTATGAATTACTACAGCAATATAAAGACAGAGGAAGTTGCATCTAATAGTCACAGGAAAAATATATCTTTGAAAATAAACTTCAAGAGAAAAATAGACTTTTTTTTTTTTTAAAGAAAGTACCAGCTTGTTGTCCTCAAAATAATGCAGGAGGAAATGAGCTACAGGAAACAGCAGCAAGCTGCCTTGAGGAGAAGACTGAGTTAAGATCTAAGGGTGGGGGGCCTGGCAGCATAAGATTGGCATAATAAAAATCCACATTGGAAGTATCTCAATTGGATTTGATTAAAGAAAATCAAGTTCGTGGTAGGAAGGCTACGTTTGAGAAACTTACCCAGAATTAAGAGAGAAAAAAATGATTATTAAAAGTTTAGGAAGATGACACATTAAAAAGATGAAAAAAATCCAACTTAATTATGAAGAACTGTTAGTTTTCCAGAAAAGAAAAAAAATCAATCATAATACACAATGATATAAGCAGAATGATTTGGTGCCCCTTACAAAAAAACTCAAGCAAACAAACAAGCAAAAATCAGAATTCATATAAATAGGCTCATCAGTTTAAGGGTACAGTACGCTGAATGATGAAACTAAAAGATACTTCTAATTCATGGAAACTGGGAATATCACCCTATATGGCAAAGGGATTGTACAGATACAAATACATTTATATTTTTAAATGTGGAGATTATCGTGAATGGCAGAGGTGATCTTGCACTGCAACTCAAAACCTCATAACTCAAGTCTGTACAGAATATTTGACCACAGGCATAGCGGGGACAATATGACCGAGAAACAGACTGATGTGATCACAACCATGTAATGCCCACAGCCACCAGACAGGGACCTCTCAACACCTCTGATTTTAGCCCGGTGAAACTTTTCCTGTTACTTTTAGATTTTGTTTTTATTGCTATGTATTTGTGACACATAAAAATCACATATATATCCCCCTTCAACCTCTACACCCTAACCTCTGCCCCCTCCGTAGCTCCATTCCTCATCACCGTCTTGATTCCTGCCAGCTCTCCTTATTTTATTCTTTAACTTATTTATCTCTCAGATTTCTCATGTAAGAGAAACCATGCAATATTTAACCTTCTGTGTCTGACTTATTTCATTTAACATTATGGTCTCTGGATTCATCTCTTTTCCTACAAGTGTCATGAGTTCGTTCACTTTATGACAGAGCAGAATTTCATTCTGTATTGTTACAGAAACCATTATTACGGCTTGTGTCCTCCAAAGCCTTATGAGATGATAGGGGTTTTTTGGAGGTGCCTGAATCTGGAGAGTGTGATTGATTGTGGTGTAAGGCTGGAATTAAGGGTGCTGGGATTAAGGGTGGGTGATGGTTGCATCAGTCCACTGATCGGATGGCACCCTCTTAATCCCAGCATATTGCATACAATATAAAGGACATAAAAACGCTTGTCTCCCATTCACTTGTTGCTTCTGCTGTCTTCCACCACCATGAACTGTTGCTCTCCACCTTGGAGTCAGCCGATTATGGGCCAAAACTTCTACACACTGTAAGCTAAATAAACCTTTCCTCCTTTAACTTTGGATGCGGAATATTTTGTCTCAATAACTAGAAAAGTGGCTAAAAAAATATTTATGCACCACCTTTCCTTTATCATTTTCTCTATTGATAGCTTTTAGGCTGTTTCCATTGTTTATTGTGAATGTTGCTGCTTTGCACATGGGTATGCATGGATCTCGAGAGTGTGATGTACAACTTATTTAAGAGTCATGTTCTCCAAAACTGTATAGGAAATGTGCTGTTTTAGGTTACCACATATTTGGTATTTTGTTACAGCAGAAGCAAAAAATTTTAAGTCCTTGAAATATATTTGTAACTCAAGAATGTATTATAGCCCTCAACTCATCAAGGGGGAAAAACTAAACAAGTAAATGTGGAAAGAAATGTGGTTGGCTTCACTTTTCTGTGGTATAAGTTGAAATTTAGAACACAATGAACAAAGATTCACCAAAAAAAAAAAAAACACTTGAAAATTCTATGTGTAAACCAAGGTAGCATTCAAATCACTCATATGAAACCCAGCATTAACACATGCACTGCCACAAAGATGCAGTCCCTATAGTTACTAAAAACTAAGCTCTTAACACTTAAAAGCTGTGGAATGAAGCCTTTATGAGAGCACTGAACCTGATAAACACTGTTTAGTGCTTAAATAATTGCAATTGCTAACATCAAGATTAGAATAAAAGTGTAAAATTTAGTAGGAACTAAGATCTAGATTACAAAATTTGTATTATGGCTATGTGACTGGAAAAACCAAGGCAGATGACACATGCATGTCAAATTCTTTATCTTTAATGTGGGAAAAAAAATCAAACCTTATCTTTGCTCAATTTAACTGCTCTCTTCAATATTTAGTTTTGAAAACTTTGAACATAGAGCTATATCAAAAGCCTTTTTTTCAAAGTCTCTATTTTCCTTCTAGTCATATTACATCTCTTCTTATTTTTTATTTCTTTCTCAAAAAGCAAAATTCTATGCACCTGATAACCCATACTAGCAGAAAGACCTCCTCCGGATCTTTTAGGAGACCATGTTGTTTCCCTTTGAGAGTGTACTACAGTTTCATCACTAAGTCCCCGCTGATGGACATCTACTTGTTGTCCAATCTCTTTTGCCCATGTGCATAAGGTACATGAAAAATCTTGGCCATGTGTTCCTTCATATTTAAACTAGTTTATCTTGAGTATGGATTCCAATAAGTAGAATTCCCTAGTCAAAGGGAAAACATATAACTATTTTTTCTTGATAGTGGTAAATGATCCTCCAGTATATTAGAGCAATTTTTTTAGTTTATCAACAATACCCAAGAATTTTTAGTCTCTAAAGTTTTGCCAAATGAGCATATGGTCAAACTTTTGAATTGTTGCCAATTACTTAATAAGCAGTGATATTTTACTGTCATTTTGCTTTACATGGAGGTCTTCCAAGTGATGGTAGAGTGTATACTCATATTTTAAAAGCCATTTTCTGTTCTTGGAATTGGTTCTCACAGTTAATGACATTTTAGCTATTAGTCGTCTACCTTTGTTTTTAACAACTAATTATACATTGGAGATTACACTTGTGTGTTTGAAAAAAGTTGGAAATATTTTCTCCTAGCTCATCATTTTGACTTTGGTTATGGAAGCTCCTTCACATTCTCCCTAGATGCAAGCTTATTGTGTTTTCTCTCTTTTTCAATGTACATACGCCCGTCTACTTATGATAGGATAGCATATGACATTTGATGGATTAGGTATGCTAAATACATTTTTGATTTACAGTATTTCAATTTGTACACTGAATACACCTGATCTACCAGTATCATAGAAACGCGAGACACTGAAGAGCATTGGTTGTTGACACTTGTGATTGTGTGACTGACCACGAGCTGTGGCTGGCGGCCAATGGACATCTCCAGAGAATATTATACCACATGTTGGTGGCACAGGAAATGATGGAAATGCAAATTTGAAATGATTTCTGCTGAGCGTTACAGCTATCTCTCCATTTTAAGCTCAAGAAATAATGAGGTGGACCATCATAAACTGAGGACTAACCATATATGAATTTATTACTTCTACTTGTTAATGATTCTAAATTTTAAACCATAAATTATCCAAAAAAATTCATGCTCTATTTTAAAGGACTTCATCCATGCTTTAATCTACTAAATATATGGTTTCATTTGTTTTATAAATAGATTTCTGAATCTCTATGTATTTCTAAGTGACTAACCTATTACTTCAAAAAGAATTAAAAGTCCATCTTCTACATATTATAGAAGTAATATAATATCTCACTTTTTTAAAAGTACTCAACCAATTTTCTACTTTTGGAGCATTTTCCTATTCTTGCTTATTATTCTAGAAAAATTTGAACTTAGATTTTATTTGGTTTATATGTCAAATTGGTGAGAATTGAAAACTCCATAGCATTGGATTTTACTACCTAAGGACATCAAAGTCTTTCAGTACATTTAATTCTTTTATTGTGACATTTAGATGTACTTATATTTTTAAGCATTGGTGCTTTTCTTATTGGCGTTCCTTGGTATTTTAACACTGTGTCTTCATTTGAAATATCTTCTTCCATTATAGTTTTAAATGAATTATTATTTGGGAAATGAAAGCTATTATGGTTTGAATAGCAATTCTTCTTCTGGCTACCCCACTAATATTTTGTCACAGATTTTCTTGATTTTTCTAGATAACTATAATATGTTATATCTCTTCATTCTACTACTGCTGATATCTCTCTGTTTGTCTGACTGCATTTACTGGCACTGATAATACTACCAATAGAAGGACACTTGTGATATACTTTCGTTGATTGTTCCTGACCCTAGTGGAAAATACTATTTTCTCTACATCCAAGACAATGTTGAATGAGTAATACACACTTTTTGAATGAGTAATACACACGTTGCCATATTAGACTTGTGTCTATTGATTGCTCTTTCCTTAACTGTTTTATTTGTTTCTTTTAAATCATGAGCATTACACATGATTCAATGCCTTCTCTGCATTAATAGAACTGGATCTCAAAATTTCTATGAAATAATATGTGAAATATGTTTATTGATTTCCTAACATTACACTTTTGGTCCTATAATAAATTTGATCACAATACATTATTTCTTAGTATAATAAAATTGTTAACATTTTATTTTTCATAAATCTAGCTTTCATTTGTGTGTATGTGTACTATGTTAACATTATGCACAGATGTTAATATTTCCTTCCCTCAAAATATATTCGCAGTTTTTCTTTAATTTTCCATGCACTGAAACAGGTGAAATTATTGGGCTCTTTCCTGAGTTTCCCTATGTTAATATTTGTGCCCAAAGCTAAGGGCACAAGCACATCCCCCTAAGGTGAGATGGAAAGAATGTAATCATTGGTCTTTGATGGATTTGTCCATCCACTCTGTGGAAGTTAGCCCAGCTTAATTTCCCTGCTCACTTAGATCAAATTGTATTTACTGTATTTTCCTTGAAAATTATCTGGTTCTTTTAGTTTTCAGAAGAATTTCTACAAATATATGTAAAATAGTCTCCTGCATTTACTTTTTAATCTTCTGAGTTTCAACATTTGTCTTTGTAATTTTTTATTTTTTATATTTGTGTTTTTGTTTTTTAAATTTTCTTGCTTAAACTATCCGTTAGCTGTATTTTATCTATTCTTTTCAAAGAACTAGACTTTAATTCATTTATATCACTTATTTCCCAATTTTATTAACTTCAGTTCTTCTTTTTAAGTAACCTATTTCAATTTATTTTATGACTTTATTTTCAATCTTTTGTTTATATTAATTCTTGATAGTTTAGTTATCAAGTTAATTTTATTTATTACAATTTAGCTATTAAAATGTTTCTGCTTAATAATTATCATATGTAAAATGCATTATGTATTATTGTGAAGTGATTTGTCTTAAATCACTGTAATACTGCATTCAACAACTTTTTAAACAAAGTCTTTAACTTTCAGTAGAAATGAATTATAATTCAAATTTGAGTATATTTGGCTTTAATTTTAATGGTAATTAGATAATATTTATCTATTATTCCCACCTTATTAAATATCCTGAGGATTTCCTTTGTGATCTAACACATGCTCATTTTTAATTGTCCATATGTGTTTTTAGTGCAAAGTCAGTGATATTTTTTAAGTGATTTTTGTTGTACATGTTTCTTAGGGTTTTCGATATCTTAACATATTTGATCACTTGGCTTTAATAGTTGTATCATCAACTTTCATGGAGTTCAGATCTGTTTGGTTTTGCATCTTCTGAAGTTTCTTCTTCATGAAGGTTGTTACTATGTTCCTCAAGGAACATGCATAGCTGGTCATAAGAGATTTGGGGGTTGAGACAGTCTTACTCTGCAATTCATGGTGCTGTTGAACTCTTTATGTAGCACAGGCTGGTCTCAAACTCACAGCAATCCTTTTGCGTCAGCCTCCCAAGTGCTGGGATTGCAGGTGTGCATCACCATGCCCGGTTGTTCATAACAGTTTGAACTACATACTGCTGTGAGATTTCACACCCTCTATGTCCCTTTGTCTCTGTGAAACCTTTTGGACTTTGCCTATGTTCTATTTTGGCAAATCAATTTCAAGCAATTCTTTCCTCTTACGTTTTCATTTTTCTGAAAACCTTTATCTTTGCTCTTTATTTTTACCCTTTTGGAGTCTTGCATTTGGCTTATACGTAGGCTTTGCTCTGTGATCTAAACTGAAAATGTGTATGTAAAGTGAATGCTGCTTAACAATTTTAAGTGTTTTAGAAATACAACTATGACAATGTTTAGAATGAAGATAGAAAATAATGGAACTAATGAATTCAACAACTTACTAATTATAAGAGAAACTGGAAAATATTTTTATCTAGAAAAATTTCACCTCTCATGTTTAAGACCAATTCTAGGTTGGAACCTGGGGCACTGGGAGAACAGGCAGCCAGCTCACCACCCTGGTAAGTGGCTGGGGGCCTCACAAGCTGGCGCTGCTCCAGGGTGAGAACTATCTGCATTTCTTGAGCTCTGCATCATGTTAGAACTTGGGGCGCTGGGAGAACAGGCAGCCAGCTCACCACCCTGGTAAGTGGCTATGGGCCTGCCAGTGTGTGGGATCCATTCCCCCTCACTTCACAAGTGGGAGCCAGAGGTCTGAGTATTTCTTGGGAGGATGAGCACATGCAGTGTGACAAGTAAGGGGGATTCCCTTCTACCATCTCTTTGAAGGCAAGTATTTTTATCACTGTTTTGCTCAGTTCTGATTAATGGTACTGCTCTATTCAATATACTGTTTTTAAAAGTTTGGTATTTCCTTCCATTTTGCTCTACCTGATTGAAAGAACAGCTAATGTGAACAGAACACAATGTACTATTGTGCCTTATTGCTGTTGTCCTGGTGACCTGCTGTGAGGTTCTGTGCCAATTTCAGTGTACTGTCTAGGATGGCTCTGATCTGTCTTGTTCTGCTGTATTTTGCTACCTTCAAAAAAAATAGATAACAAAGTAACAAAATACCTCCAAAAAACTCTCAACTCCACCAAAGCTGATCCATGGGGAGTGGATGAGGAGAAACTCAAAAACAAAGCAACAGAATAATATAAGGTGATTAAAAAGTAAATAACAACAACAAAACAGATCAGTAAGGTACTGAGAAATCTGAAACAGGATATAACTAAACAGATAATGGACTTAAAAAGAAAAAGAAGGAAAAGAAAGTGCTCTAAAGGTTATAACTACATTTATGTTTAAATGTGTAGGATTGATAGCCATGTTGATAAGTTTTTATTGGATCATTGAACAGAATTGCTTGCAGCCTCACTGTTTGAATGTCCACTTTGTATGCTTTAATTTTGTAACTTGAACAACTATGTCTAAGAAGACAATATGTAATTTATCAACTAGTGATTTCTTAGTTTATATTTTCTCTGAATTTCTGTATTATTTCTACCTTTGTTCTGTTTTGCTTTTTTTCACTTTAAATAAAATTTTTAAAAAAGAACAATTCTAAACCTAAATCATAATTCAAATTTACTGTTTAATCCAAGTGCTTGATCATTTTATTATATCCTGAAATTATAAAGTGTTAACAATGTAGTGTATTGTTATGTTAAATAAGATTATAGTACAAACTTGTTCTACATTAGTATTTATTATTTTTAATAAAATATAATGATAAAAGTACATAAGAGTCAGAACATCCAAATTTATCAATTGTAACAATAAATAAAAATTTGTTAAACAATACATCATTCATGTTCTACTAAAAATATTATGAAATTTTGTCCTGTTTACCAGATATTCACATAAGATAATGGACAGGGAAAATACAAACATTGCCTAAAAAATTACTTAAGTAAAAATGTTAAATATATAAGGAAACAATTATCAGGAACTTCATTAATAAAAGAGATCAATAGACTTCTCCTTCATAAGTAGACCATATAGATATGAATAAAAATTTTAAGGTTCAAATGTAAAATTAATGCATAATGACAAAACTTTTCTCTTTACACAAAGTAATGTGTTATAATATGTCTTGTACATATGTACAAGACACATATGAAGAGGTAAAAGACACGTATGAAGAGGTAAAAGGAAATCCTCAAGAAATTGTCCAAACCAAAATTTGTAGAAGTAACATTTTTGAAAATTTATGTGTTGAATTTTAGTAACAGAAATAAATATGAACCAAAATATCTCAAAATTATATCTATTAAAATAAAAATATTCTTCTAGAAATACTTAACTTTTAATAGTCATTGAAATATATTCATTATACAATGAAATTAGTAGGCATTCAATCAAACCTGCAGTATGAAACTAATTCATAGTATCTATGTGTAATCAAAATAAATGAGCATATAATTAAACTCCAAAATTGAGGAAAAAAGACATCATATACAAAGAAATAACAAAAAAAATTTAAAAGAAAAAATAGTATGTAAAGTAAACACATTTAATCACTAACTCCTTAATCTTTAAAGAAAAATAAATAAATTTAAAACATTAAAAAAGGATATAGAAGCCAGTCATGGTGGTACATGCCTGTGTTCCTAGCACTCGGGAGGTTGAAATAGGATGGCCATGAATTCAAGAGCAGCCAGGGCTACATAGTGAGTTCAAGGTTAGCCTGATTTATGAAGAAGACTCTTCTCAAAAAATTAATATTAACCATATGATCTTCTTTCCAGAACAAATTTAGCCAAGAATAAAACAAAACAAAAAAGTTATTTAAAAGTGAATTTGGGAGAAACACTAAGTATCAGGAAGATTTGTAATATTATAATATATTAAATATAAGCCTGTACTAGCAAACTAGGCTTTCAAACAAATAGAAAAATATAAATTATCAAAATTGGAGGACACTTTTATTACTCATATAATTTTATTTCAGGTTAAGGAACTGTTTAGGTTTTCTGTTCCTCATGATTCAATGCTAGCAAGCTATTTCTGTGCAAGAACGCATCCATTTTTCAACAGGCTTTCCAATTTGTTCTTTTCCAGTTCCTTGAAGTACAATATCAGGTCATTCATTCAGATAATTCCACATGTCTATATAGGTTATTAATTTGTACAAAGTTACTTTTAATACTATTTTTCTTATATTCCATAGATTTTTCTGTCCTGAATTTCTATTATCCTTTGTCTAAAAATTTTTAATTTTCTTCTCAGTATCTCCATTGACATATTGGATTCTTAGAAACACATAATTTAATTTCCATGTATTTATATATTTTAAGTTATTGTTATAGATGTATGATTTTATTGCATTTTCTTCAGAAAGTATACTTAATATTGTTTCAATTTTCCAATGAAATCTTTCAGAAGTAATAAATAGATTAAATAAGATTTCAGAATACATCATAAATAACCATAAATTACTAGCAAAATGTAGAATAGCAAATTACCTAAAAAAAAAATCAGAACCTTTCCCTTTATAATGTCTATGAAAAACAATTAGAAATAATTTAACCAAAGAAGTGGAAGACCTCTTTAATAAAAACTATAAAACATCAATGAATGAAATTTAAATGTCTATATTTCATTTTTGTAGAATGGAACAATTAATACTTTAAAACACCCATGATACCAAAAGTAATCACTCATTAAGTGCAATTCCTATCAAAATACAAATTGCGTTCCATGGAGAACTACAAGAGGAATCCTAAAATTTGTATGGACCCATGGAACACCCCAAACAACCAGCCATCCTGATAAAAAAGACCAAAGCTGGATGCCTCATGTTATGTGAATTCAAAAATATACTATAAAACTGAAATAATTGAAACAGCATGGTACTGGCATTAAAAGATAGGTTCATAGAGAAATAATAAACAAAAAATCTAGAGCTCAGAAGCAAGACTCCACATATACTATAAACTGATTATCAAAAAAGGAACAGAAATATACACTTTTAGAACAGACACTCTATTCAATAAATATTCCTGGAAAACTTTTATATTCACAAGAAAAATAATGCAAGTAGAACTATATAACCTACATAGGCAACTATCAACTGAACATGGTCTAAAACTTAACTATAAAGCCTAAATCTATGAAACTGCTACATAAAGAAAATAATAGTGTAAATGCTTCAAGACATCAGACTGGGCAAGTACTTTTGAAACAGAATTCCAAAACCATGGGCATTAAAACAAAAATAATAAGATTACATTAAATTGAAATACAGCTGCATAGCCAAAACAAAAATTAAAAAAAAAAGAATAAAGAGACAATCTATGAATAGGAAAATATATATAAACTGAACATATGATAAATGGGTAATGTAAAAGAAACTCAAAATTTCAGTTTAAAAACACCTAGATAAACCTATTTAAAAATAAACAAAAAACCCAAAGAGACAATTTCTAAAACTAAACATAGAAAAGGTAGACAGATAAATTTTTAAAAATTCTCCACATATTTGTTATCATACAATATCACTGCACTCTGCTCAGAATAAATACTTTCAAAAAAAGAAAACAGCAAGTATCACTGAATGTGTAGTAAAAAGAACTACTGTTGATGGGGGATGCAAGTTAACACAGTCATTATGGACAATCTCACAGATTTTTCCTCAAAAAATTAAACTTGAAACTATCATTTAATCCTGCACTGTCTTTACTGGGAATATACTCAAAGGAAATGAAACTAGAGTGTTGAAGAGACATTTATCCTACTTGTTTATTGCAGTGCTATTCACAACAATGAGGATAAGGAATCAAGCTAAGAGTTTAAGTACTCATCTATCAATGAACATATGTTTGTACATGTGGTGGTAATATGGAAATTGAAACAGTCCTTATGCGTAAAAAAATGAAATCCTATCAGTTACAATATTGATTACCCAAACAACATTATGTATCTGAAATAAACTAGACACAGCAAGACAAAATGCACAGGATCTCATTCATGTTCAGTCTAAAAAAGTTAATCTCACAGTAGTTTAAAGAGTAGTCACAAGAAATTAGGGTTGAAGAGAGGTGTAGAATAGGGAGAGGTTTGTCAATGAAAGAAAGTATAAATATTTGGAAATTTAAAAACATTATCCTGAACAATCATTGAGTAAATGCAAAAATTAAAAGTGAAATTTAAAGAATTATTTAGACAAATAACAACGGAAAGAACATAACAAACCTTATAGGATACAGAAAAGCAATTCTGGTAGAAGAATTTATAGCCATAAATGTCTATACCAACAAAGAACAAAGATCTGAAATGAGCAAGTTAATTACACAACTCAAGGAACTAGATAAATGGGAAATGAATAACCAAGGTGAGAACAGAGACAGCTTACCTTCCCCTGAACCAGGCTCACCATGCAAATCAGGAAGAGACTCAGCAAGAAAATAAACTACGCCTTCCTGTGATGGACTCTGTGGCAGCTGTGGGGGATTCTCCCCTGTCTTGTTTATGAAATCCAGTGTTTTGTTCTGTTTTACTGTTCCATTTTATTCTTGTGTCTGATAATCGAAGCAACTATTTTGAAGACAGCAAGGTACAATACAACAGCCACTGTTAAATTCCTACCATCTCGTTTTGAAAACCGATATAGCTGTTGTTTTTTGTTGTTGCTGTTGTTTTGCTGTTGCTTTTTTTTGTTAGGTTTGTTTGCTTCTTCATTTATCTGGGGTTTTTTTTCTTTTTAAAACTAAAATAAATAAAAAACAAAAGATGAGGAGAGAGTGGTTTGGGGATAGCTCAGAAAAAAAAGCAAAAATGAATGAAATCAAGACTTACATAATAGGGCTGGGAATTTAACTCAGTGGCTCAAGCACTTGCCTGGTAAGCGCAAGGTCGTGAATTCAATCCCCAGCACCAAAAGAAAAAAAACAAGATTTATACAACAAAAAAGGATCAACAACAATGAAAACATAAATCAAGAGTTTATTATAATTTCCATGTGTTTTTAGTTTCCAGAGGTTCTTCTACTGCTGATTTCTGGTTTCCATTACAGTTAGAAATGAGATATTTAGTATAATTTTTATTTATTTCAGTTCATTAAGATTTGTCTTAATGCCTAATAAATAATCTCTCCTGGAGAAAGTTTCGTATGTGCTTGAAGAGACAGTGACTGGGCTATGCAGCTGTTGGATAAACTCTTTTGTATAGGGCTGTGAAGCGTAGCTGCGCATGAGTACAGTTTAAAATCACATTTGTCTGTGGGACTTTTTTGTCTTGACAATCTATTGCTGAAAATGAGGTGCTGAAGTATCTACTGTTAGCTGAGTGAAGTCCGTCTATCCTTTTATCTCTACTAATATATGTTTGATATCTAGATGATCCAAAATTAACTGCGTATATTTATACTTACTGTATGTTTGTTTCATTGTCATTCTATGACAGTATATAATGACAACACTTTTTTAATAGATTTGATTTGCACTCTACCTAATACAAATATAACGATGGCTGTTCTCTATTTTCTACTTGCATAATGTATCTTTTTCTCCAATTCACTTTCATTCTGTAAGTGCCCTTCCATCACTTACAGACTTCCCTCTACTCCTTAACTTTTAATTGGATCATTTAATGCATTTAAATTCAAAATAATTCTTGATTGCTAAGGACTTAGCACTGTCAACTCGTTGCCTGGTTTCTAGTTGTTTTGTAGATATTTTGCTCATTTCTTTCTCTCTTGCTATTTCATCAGTAGCCAAGTCATTTTCCCTATTATTATTTGATACTTTGGTTTTTCTTATTTTCAGCATGTCTAATAGAGGTTTATTAGTCCACTTTCTTTTACCAACAATATGATACCACAGACTAGATATGTTTTAATGAAAAGAGATTTATTTTGGTTTGCATTTCTGGAGACCCACAATTGGAAGCCTACCTAAGGGGAGGTATTCTTGCTTGAAGAAATGCAGGATGTCACATAGCACAATAAAGGGAGTGTGCTGTGTTTGTGTGTGTGTATGTTGTGTGTGTGTCTGCTCTGTGTTTGTGTGTGTGTGTATGTTGTATGTGTGTACCTCTTCTTATTAGGAAATAAAGATTCAATAAAAGAAATTCATGCATTCACCCTAACCACTTTATTTTATAGTAATCCCTTCCAAAGACCTTACTTGTAAATGCTAGAGTACAATTATGTTTTTCCCACTCTTAACATCTCCACTGCAAGAAGTGAATTTCAACACATAAAGACGAAATATGATTTGCTTTGTTGATACCATAAGGCTTGCAAAAATATCCAATAATTATAAAAGATTAAAATTAATAACAACTTCCTTTTGATCACAGTAAAACACTCAACATTTCCTTTCACGTTTTGAATTTTTTTCTCAAGTTACATGTCTTTACACTATCTATTCCTTAACAAGTTATTCCACACTCTATCATTTTTACTCATATGCCTTTTAATCTTCCCATTTGTAAAACAAGTGGGCATATTAGTGTTTATTTTCAGTTTTTATTTTTATTAGTACAGATCTACTGTACATAATGATTACACTAATTATCAAGAATATATATTTGCATATCTATATAACACATCTTAATTCTTTTTACATCACCTTCCACTTCCCTCTTACCCCTCCCTCTACCTCTTGGTCCCTTTCCCATTTATAAAAGATCTGTCTCTTTGTTCCCTATTATCTAGCTTTGATTTTGTTTTTTGATTTATTTATACTTTGAGTTTTATATATAAGAAAAACCATGTGATAATTAAAGTTGGTATTTGATTAGTTTCACTTAAAATTATGATCTCAAGGTACATTCATTTACTTAGAAATGACTCAAATTTACCATTTGTTAAGCAGAGTAGTAATGTGTATAAATACCATACTCTGTGTTTATTCTTCTGTTGATGAATTTATAGGCCACTTCCAAGATTTAGCTACTATGGATTATGCTGCTATAAATAGGGCATGATGTATCACCACAGCATGGTGTCTTGACCTCTTTCGGGAAGATACTTAGATGGGACTAGTTAGCTTGAATGGAATTTCTAGTTTGAGTTTTTTAAGACTGCTCACATTGGTTTCCATAGTGGTTGCACTAGTTTAATTTCAAAAAAAAAAAATGGAGGAGGTTTCCTTTTTACTGGCAGTTTCAATAGCATTTGATTTATTATTTGATTTTTTTGATAATGGCAAGAACCGCAACCATACAAAAAAGTAATATCAAGAATCAACAAATGGAATTATATCAAATTAATAAAGGTCTGGGGAAATTGGCTGTCCACATGCAAAACATGTAGTCTAGACTCATAAATCTCTCCATGTAATAAACTGAAATCAAAGTGGATCAAAGATCTAAGTGTGAAAACAAAAACAATTTGCTGAAGGGTAAAATAAGTAAAAAAAAACAGGCACAGGCAAAGACCGGTTTTTTTTGTTGTTTGTTTGTTTGGGTTTTTTTTTTTTTTTTTTTTTTGGTACCAGAGATCAAACTCACGACCTCGTCAAGCAGAGGCTTATGCCACTGAGCTAAGTCCCCAGCCCCTGCAAGACTTTCTGAATAAAAGCCTTCTTGCACAAGAAATAGTACCAAGAATCAAGAAATGAGACCATATCCAATGTAAAAGTTTTCACATAGCATAGGAAACAACCAACAGACAGAAGAGACACCCTAGAGAGTGAGCAAACGCCGCCAGCTACTCTTGGAGCAGAGGACTAACACCCAGAATCAATAGAAAACTTTAGGTTCCCCCTCCCCAGTAAAAGAGTTAATCAAACAATGAGCAACTGAGGTGAAGAGACACTTCTCAGAAGAGGCAGTATTAAAACATTTTGACTTTTCTGCAAAGTTACTATTACCTGTTTTATGCCTTCAGGTATGGTCTTGTTACATATGATCATTCTTTTCTTTGTACTCAAAGGCTCTAGCATTTCTCATAGGACAGGGCTGGTGTTAATTGATGGCCTCAGATTTGTCTGGTAATGACTTTATAAACTCTCACTTCAGAAGAACAGCTTTCTCTGCTAGAGTATTTTTGGTTGGAGGTTCTTTCAGTATTTTATCCCAATCTCTTGAGACCTGCAGGGTTTTGCTGAGAAATCCCAGGAGTCATTGGGATTTGTTTGCATGTGATTCTTATCTCTTGCTGCTCATAGAATTTTTTCCTTGCCTTTGAATTTTTGATAGCTTGACAATTGTGAGTCACCATGAACTTCTGGGTTGTATTTGATTAGAGATCTCTACACTCACTAGACATGGATGTTGGTTTCTTTCCTCAAACTAGTGAGTTATCATTAGTATCCTTATAAATATGATTTCTTTCTCTTTTTCTCATTTTTATCATTCCTACTGTGCATAAGTTTTGATGATATCTGATGAATACCATAGCCTTTTTGATTCTTACTTTTTTTCTTTTTGTTCTCTGATTGGGTAACTTTACATGTTCAACCTTCAAATTCACTGATACTTTTTCAGTTTGATCAAGACCAGTGCTGAATTTTCTGTTGGTTTTTGTAGTTTAGTCATTGTGTTCATCATGTTTCTTATCTCTAAGATTTACATTTTCATTATTATTTCTATGTCTTTGTCAAATTTCTCATTTTTTTCATGTGTTGCTCTAAATTTCATTTTTTAAAAACCATATGCTCTTGGAGTTCACTGAACTTTATAAAGTGAATTATTGTGAACTCTTTCTATTATGTCATATTTTTTTTCCTTGGGGGTCCATTGTTGGAGGTCAGTTAGCTTCTTTTGGAGGTGGTAAAATTCTCAGTCTTTGGAATCATTTTGTGCTCATGTAGATGTCTGTTTAATCATCCTTTATGGCTTCTGTGGGTATTTTTCAGCAGTGACAAACCTTCTCTGTTTATTCTAGCCTGGGATCTGGTAGTCTAGCTGGTAATGCCCCTGTAGTGGCAGAGCTGATTTTCAGGTTCTGGAGAAGGCTGGGAAGCTGCCTTTTGTGAATTCAAGTAGAGCAGATGATTGTGTCCTGCTGTCTGCAAGACCGCTGGTTAAGCTACGCTGTGAGTCTAAAGTGCTGGCTGAGACCACGACTCCTTCTGAGGCTGCAGAGTGTGTTCTCCAGACAAGTCATCGCTGTTTGAGTTTAGCAGTTGGAGACAGCTGCATCAGGGGACTCATGGCTCTGTGGATCAGAATACGCACATCAAGGGTGATACGCAGTAGAAACACTTAGGAAGATTCGCTTCCCTTCCTGGATGTAGACTGGAAGTGAGCTTTGAAGTTCAGGGGATCACTGATTAAACTCAGAGTGTGGCAGAACTGGTTCCTGCTCACAGGCTTTCTTCATTATGGAGACTGTGCCCTTGTAGGCAGAGCTCAAGAGCAGGCTTGGAGGCTACAGAGAGCACCATTCAGCCTCTCAGGGATGCTTTCTTGATAGCCTAATTCAGAACGATGGCCATGTCTCACTGTGGCTAGAATCTGGTGGAGGGCTTTGAGCCTGGGGGAGCATGATTACACCTTTAGGGGCGGCAGCTTTGGAGTCTGCTTTATCCTACATTACAGCACTGTTCATGCCTCTCTCTAGGTGAGGCCTGGGGTGTTCTCTAGGCACCAGGAAGTGCTTTTTACACTCTTAGGCATGGCACAATTAGCAGCTGTTTGCTGGCAGCATTCATGGTGAGACTCTTCTCCCTCCCAGGGGAGTGCAGAAGTTGCTAGTTGGTCTTTATGTGACGAAGAAGAAAGCCTGGGATGCCCTTGCCCTTATGGTGATGCTGGATCTGTATGGTGATTCAAGCCAGGAGCTCTCCCTCTGCAAGGCTTTAGTATAAATCCTAGTCCTTGCTGATGGCTTGGTTGAAAACTAGAGAGATTCCTTGAGCCAGAGGAACCCAGCTAACCTGCACCAATATTTGTCACCCCCAAGTCTGTGTGTTTGTGATTCTACATTGGAAAATCTAAAGCCTAGAGTAATTATTTCTGCATAAATAGACCTCTAACTCAATTATTAACAGTCTTAAATTTAGAAAATATAACTGACTTGACTTGGAATTATGTACTCCAGCCATGGATAAAATTCTCAAAATTTATTTTTGGTAAGGGAATTAATATTATTGTCTTAAACTATTGTTTCTAATCCTTATCAAAACATATGAAATATTCAAACTACCTTTAAGCATTATGAAAAATAAAACTTTGATCACTAGAAGAGAGAAAAACTTTTTTTCAAAGCGAAGAAACAACTTCTCCAATCATGTCAATATATTACAAACCAATATTTGAATGTTCCTATCCATGGGCATATTTGCCTCCTTACAAAGACAAAATTAGAGCAAATGCTTGGAATGCTTTTTTCTAGGATCACACTTTGAATTTAACCATGTAGAGGCATAATATAAGCCATAAGTTTTATTTTAGCTGTTAAAAATCAAATGACTATCACGTAGGTGGCATCATGTCTACATATAATAAGGGTGCCCTATTTCCCTAGGCATTAATTTGACTTCTTAAACTGAGCAAACCCATCTTTTTCCTATAAAGAGAACCCCGCCAATTATCCTTTTATTATATTTTCATAATAACAAATATTGCCTCGTGCAAGATTCCCCATTAGTGTTTTGTATTTAAGTGCACACAGTCTGTTTAATCCTTCAACTTTATCATACTTCACTGATTAATCTAGTTTAAATACCATGAAAGTCTATAACCATTGTTATAAAAACTTAAGCTTGCTTATTAAAACTAGCTACTTTGCTGCTGTCAAATGCAAGCAATAAAACTGTACATAAATATCATGCAAGCAAATACTTTTGCATTTTGCAAAACAGATTATATCTTGTGCATATGAGTGCCTTCAATTTAATTCAAGCTCATGTAATGAAACACCTAAAATATATTTGGTATAAATAAAATTTGATTTTTAAATGTTCTTCATAATCTGGTGTAGATTTCTCTTCGTCGAAGGGTATTTGAGAGACTATATATTTCTGGACACAAAAAGACCACTCTTAAAATGTTTTTTCCAGAATTTTCACGGCAAAGAAGTCACTTCAAATTCAAAGACAGAAAAAAGGTTCCAGTTTTTGATTTCATACAATTTAAATATCTGGGTTTTTTAGTTGACCCATAAATTAACATGCTTACTATAGTAAAAAAAGATTTGTTTTATAAAAGGTCAAAATTGAAACTGGGAAAGAAAAACACTAGAAATTTGGCACTAAACACATCAGTTTTGTCTTAATTAATTTGCAATTCCTTCACACATTTGTTGCCAAATCTTTATTGATAACAAAAAATGCTTTAACAACTTTTCCAAAAAACCTTTACTCATGCCATGCTGTCAATAAAGTTTAAATACAGAGCACTTTTAGGGAAAAAAGTCACATAACTAAAAGATTGAGCAGGGTCTCCTCCAAGTCCATGCAAAGAGAGTTTCATGTTACATAACTGCATTGAGTTATATCATTAGCTTAGAATGTGCTTGTCACTGCAGTGACAGATGGCTTTAAAATTTGCATGGCATTGGATTGAGATAAATGGGCTGTTTACCTTCTTACTCAGCAGATATATATATATATATATATATATATATATATATATATATATATATATATTCCTTTCTTATTTTGTCCCTGCATATTTCTTACATCAATAAAGGAGGGAGCATTCTTTGGGAAATAGAAGTTGTTAATATACATCCATGAACAGAGAGAGGAGCAAGCAGTGATAAACACAAAGAACACATTTCATTTTTCATCAGATTCAGAGAGAAAATGATCTATTTTTCATTCAATCAGTGAATGGCTAAAAATACCCTGGACTTACTATTACTCCTTGTATCTAAACACAATTCATAAGTCCTAATTCATTAGACTAATGTGTTTATAAGGCAGTTGAAATGTCAAAGCTCTGCTGGATTTAGTATAAACTTAAATTCCATTACCTGGCAGGCATTAATTGCTTATGGAGCATAGGGATTCTTCCCAAGGGTCTTATATGTTTCCTTTTGTCATTTTGCTAACTATTCTGTCTAGACGAACTTAAAGCCCTTAATCCACCATAGGGATCAATAAACTGCACAATAATTCAGTCCTAATAATTAGCTTTCACTTAAACACAAATGGTCATTTCATTGTGAACTGCAGTACAAAATGATAATGAAATAATTAAAAAGACAGATGAAAGAGTGACTTAATAGGGAAGAGGCCTTACTGTTCAATTAGAGGCATTACCATTCAACCTTTTTATTACTGCCACAACCTTTCAATTTTTAAAAAAAAATAATACTTCAAGCTCTGCTCATTTAACCCACGGCAGTATCACTATTATATCCGCGGTCTTGTGATGTGAGCCTTGCACTGCAGACAGCAGTAAAGCAGCCGTCTCCCTGAAATTATTAAAATAGCCATGTCTGATTCATGGGTCGACAAATTGTGTATAAATCACAGTACTATACAGTCCTGATTTTTCACGTAAGGGATTTTCTTGAGGCTTCAAGTTTCTTTTTAGACAGGATTAGCTCTACATAGTTCCTTTAAAATAGCCTCAAAATTGTGTAGAACAGTTTTAAGATACTGAATGTTCTGAAATGAATTGTAAAGGCATCTCATTTTTCCCCCCCTGTGGAGAATTTCCCAGGGTAGTCTACAGTACAAAACTTCTTCAGATTTGCTGACCTGACAATTTGGGGATAAGCCCAAAAAGGTGTGAAACTTTATTAACCTTTTAATATGCTCTCACAGATGTAGGGCAGTAGATATGTTTGAATCTTTATGATCAAAGCACTAGCCTAATAGAGAAATCTTTCACTTTTCTCCTGTTGCTATGTCTTGCTTTCATTTTAACTCCTGCTGTACCCTCACATGGGCGTGGACAGGCTGTACTTCAGCATTGCCAGCAACTGGAGATATTCATGACCAATTTCAGCAAAACCTGCTTCTCTTCCCGCTATCACGAGGTGGAACCCTGTGGCCTCTCCATTCTCTTTGACCCTGTGGTGTACATCTCTACGGAAAGTCTCGGCTCATTAATCCCGATCAGAGTTGAAAAGATAAAACCAGGGGAAAAACGGATATGCCTGTGGGATGTATCTGTGTTTTTCAAGTTGTAAGGGGATTTCTCTTCAGGTTAAAAAGTAATTCAGACCCTGCCAATTTTTAAAACAACAGTACTTTCCAAATAGAAGAAAGGACTCAGTAAATATTCCGTGAATGCATATATGAAATAAATTTTTAAAATTTGAAGACTTGAATTTCATGTCTTACCCTATTCATTGCTGTTATATCAACATTCTCTTAGTTATTTCTCCACCTCCTAAAATGAATGTCAGATACTTCTGTCACATTCAGTTTGATTTTGACTCACCTGGTTATAAAAGTGATCTGAAGGCTACACATACAAACAAACACATAATCTCACACACACACACGCACACACACACACACACACACACCCTGCATTTCCTATAGAGCATGGCTCCAATCTTGATATAAGTGTTATATAGTATACATCATATATTCTATTTTTCTTTTAAAAAATCAAGCTCATACATTTTGTAACACAACCAGTGCCATGTGTTTAGGATAGTATCATGAAACAGTCTCTACTTAGATACAAGTCATACAAAGTTTACATTTGAGATTAAAAGGATTACTGTACACCCATAATAGCCGAGACCAATCATCGTCAAAACAATCCCTCAGTGGATGATGTGTAAATATGTTGTTACTGAGCTCTGGTAGTTCCTGAGTTTTTTTTTTTTTTAATCTAAAGTTATACTTATTTCTCAGATAAATCATGGACAGGAAAAGGAACTATAATTAAACTAAATCTCAAATTAAACATTTGGTCACAGAAGTCAGAAATCCGATGAGTCATACTTGATAAAAAGAAGTGAATCACTGTGAGAAAGTTTCTAGATTTTACCTCTTGGTAACGATCATCTGTGACATCAGTCCCGCCTCTGAAAATTCTGACTCTCTGTCTTCAGTATGATGTAGGAATTTAACCACTACCAGCTGCATACTTAAAACTGCGTTCATATAGGAGAATCATAACTTGTCCAGTTCACCTACTTTTATAGCAATTCAAAATAACCTTTTATTTATTTTAATAGGATGCTCATTATACATACCCTCGCATGGTATTTCTTGCATGTAGCTTTGCATATGAAAGAAAAGCATCGGATATAAATGAGGGTATTTTGTGAATGAATAAATGGATACCACAGATTATAATTTAGTGTTTTATGACTTTAACTGCTCACAACTAAATTTGAGTCAGACTTTGAGAAGTTAATAATAAATGAATAACTTTTCAAATTGAATTTCTGGAAATGTTAAATTGAGAATATGACTCTAACCTGTAGTAAACCCATTAGGACCTCAATGACCCGATCATTCTGTGCAAAGGAACCAGTTGGCCTTCTCATCTTAAGATCTATTGTAACAATATTTTCCTTTATAAAATTTTAGTCTGTGATTTATGTTAGCATGAGATGAAAATAGCATGTGATATTTACAGTATTAATATTGACTCTGGTTACATCAACTAAATCAAACATGAAATGATCCACGTAATCATGAAGGCTAATTTAATACAGAGACCCAGCAGTAATTATCAGTACCAACATACATCTGTGACAACTCCTACACTCCTATAGTAAATACAATGAACATATAAAAAAATAAAATAAAACCAAGCAGGTCAATATCCACAGGTATATGTTCAAAAATTAGAAATTTAAATTTACAGATTATTTCTTTTTGATCATGTTGCATTTAAAGAACTCATTGCATGAATGTAAGGTGATTTTACTTAATTTTTAAATCTTATTAGGTTCATCCAATTACTAAGGCTTCTTATGTCCCATTCTTTTTATTATACTATATCCTTCACAATCTGAAAGGGAAAATTGAGAGAAAATGGGTAAGAGTTCTACGACTCACATATATTTGAGTTATTATTTTCTACTTTGTGCATGATTTATAAATTTCCACAATTATTTTAATATTTTTGAACACAACATATTTTTTTCTAGTACTGGGGATCGAACATAGGGAAACCTGACTGCTTAGCTACACTCTCATCCTTTTCCACGTTTCATTTTGAGATTGGGTCTTGCAAGTTTGTCCAGAGTAGCCTCAAAGCTGTGTCCTGCCACTGGGACAGCTGGAGTTCAGATTTTCCAATTGGGAGGTCAAAACCAATGTTTTGATAGTAAGTCTAACAACATTAACAGGTGAATTAGGTCCTTGATTTCTTCACCTTTCAAGGGAAGGTGTAAAACCAAATACTGCCTATATAAAAGTCCACGATAACTGAACTCAGAAATTTTTAATATTATAAAGACAAAAGTTAGAATTGCTTGTTTTAAATTTGAGTAGCTTAACCATAAATGAGAGGTGCTTTGTCACTCTGCATAGATCATGGATCTTTTTATTCAGCATTTCCAAATATGGTTAGATGACACTCCCATCATCCCATAGGTCACACAGGTTTGCCCCTTTGGAGTCACATTACTTCCCAAAATTAAGCAATGCCTTCACTCAAAATTGCTCCTTTTCAGTTAATTAAAACTAGTTAGTGAATGTGGACACTGATATTTAATTTCTTGATAGGACAGCAAAGGTTAAACAGGAGATGATAAATCTAAAACTGTGTGTTCTAAAATTTCACTTATTCACAGCTGAGTTCCTCATTTGTGTGTATGAACATCTCTAGATTCCTGAAGTGAATATGAGATGCATTCTTCACTTTTCATCACAGTTCGAAAGAAAGCATCGCTGTATTTTATATGTATCTAGCAGCCAGAAACTTTAAAAAATCTCATGCATTAAAAGAAATGTAAGGTCATGGATCTGAGACTATTACTGATGCCTCCTAGGAAATTAAAAATGTACTAGAGGAAAAAGAGGAAATATCTTAATATTAACAGAGTGCTAAAAAGGAAATCATAATCTGATTTACTTAAATTAATATAGATACCCTTTATGCTCATTGCACAAATGCAGTTTTTAAGCACAACGTTGTACTTATTATAAAGGAAATTTTAGCAACACACATTTAGCTAGGAAATTAGCTTATTTCATAACCTAAAAATAGTCTAAAATTGCTCAAAGAGCTATTTCTTTGTCTGGATTCAGTGTATTTTCCCTCCTACCAGTCTGTGAGTACTCCATTTCACAATCCAGAAAATTTGCAGGTAATTGAAAAAATGTGCTTTCTGTGAATGGTAAGTAGTTGAATAATTTAAATCAACAATCTTTTACCCCTAGGACTCTAACTTCTTTTTATAGGGAGACATTAGGTAAATTTTTTCACTAGATATGTCATACATTATATTTCATACCTTTAATTTGCTTAACTTAATGTGAAACACTTGCTATACTTATCAATAGCAGAAATATTTTTAGGCTATATCCAAAAGGGATACTGTTTAGCAGACGGATTGATATTTATGACAATCACAGAAAATATGTATAATCTATTAACAAATAATGTATGTGAATTTCTTACAAAGGCAATGAATCTAGTGGAATTCTTTCGATTTTTGTTTTTCAGTTCTTAAAAGAAAGGTATATTAAATGGACATTGATGGTTTTAATTGGCCATGTTGTGGTAAACTGACTTTACTGAATTTGTTTTTATACAAATATTGTCTTCTGCTTTTCTCCCATAAATGACTCATAGTTACAAATGATAGAGAAAAGACAAATGTAATTAATAATGAAAAGAATGGTTTGTTCTGAAGAACTTTCTATGAAGGTCAGTTGCTATATTTGGAATTTTCTGCTTTTTTGTGTGCAAAGACCATTGGAAGACAGATTTTGTATTTCCCCGTCAGCTCATGTTTGACTTTTGCCATTTATATAAATATAATGTAAAAAGTCATAGACGAGGTAATGGGTGCTTCCAGCTTTTCCACTAACATAAGAAAGATGCAAGGGCTCTAATATTCTTAGTCATTGACATTTACAACGATGGGTTTGTTTTTAATACAGGGCAGTGAGCAATGTACTTAAGGCCTCAGAAAATGCTTTACAGCATACACTAAAAGGTGAATCACTTTTTTACTAGATTTATTAGCTAGAGGAACTGCACTCTCAAGAGGAAATTTAGCCAGTTTTAACCCAAGGAGTGCCCTCTTATAGTTATTTCCTCTCAAATTCTCAGCAGGACTCAAGCATTCTAAATGTCCTACTCAGGGACCCCGATTTCCTTCCCCAGCTGGTTTCTGCCACCTTGGGTACTGGCAGAGTACTCATTAACAAACTAATTGATTTTTATTAATTATCTGTGGTATAATCTTGCCACTGTTTCCCCCCTAGTATCTAAGCTTATTAAGTCCAAACACCATGCATGGGCGCGCACACACACACACACACACTCACACAACATAATTAGTCCTAAAGAAACTTTGGAAATGAAGATGATTTTACTTAAATATACAGATGGATTTGCACAAATCAAGATGTATTTTAACAAAAACTAGACGTCTAAAATTAAAAATGTTGAGGTAAATACAAACAAGGAGAAAGTCCATTAATGTGGCTTTCAAACGCTGTTCAAATATTAAGATGGCCTAAGCAGCTCTGTATTAAAGTACGATTATAAAGCTGTTCAAATAAAAACTTAGTGGAGAACAAACCCTCATGGTGCAAGAATACAGGCAATTTAGTATCTTTTAGAAGCATTGAACATAATCTTTAATAAAAGACCAGACTGTAAGTCAATGTAAAATGAAATGCGTTATTAAATGTGATTAAGACCATGGAAACAAAGTAAATGTAGAAATACTGGTCTAGCAGCTAAGAGGAACTCACTAGTGACACTGACTGGAAAAAAAGGAGTAGGGGGTAAAGTCCCCATATTAGATTCCTGCTGTGCTTCTTTGTAGCTGCATGATTTGGGGCAAGTTCCTTAATCCTTCTAAGCCTCAGATTTCTTATTTATAATGGCAAGGTAATCAAAATATCTGCCTCATAGTGTTGTTACAAGATTAAAAGAAATTGTGCTCAGTGACACTCCTAGAACATAACCGAAAAGCCAGTAAATGATACATGCATCATGGCTGTCATAATTTTTTATTAATTGCTCTTAGATTTATTGATATAAATGTATCTTAACTTTATAGTTTATTTTAAATTGGTTTTAAAGCAAACTAAGTTCAGTCATTGTTTTTAGTATTTTATATATTTTTAGCAAGGTCTAGCACAGCGAAGACATCATTAGTTTGCTTGCTACCTCCCCTCTCCATCATTTAAAACAACATAGGCAGCAGGCTGATTTCTGCTTTGGTATTATCTTTAGTTTTTCTTTTTTGCACTTCTTACATCCACCCACCACTGAATTCAAATGCATTTGCTGCTAAAGGCCTAGGCAAGGACTCATCAATTCCCTGGCTGACTGATGTCTTGAAAAATTGTTGTCTTTAGCACTTAGTAAATATCACCTTTACTGAAGTATATTTTTAGAATGATACATGAGGAAAAGAAATGGCTCAGAATCCAACTCATGACAGTTATCTTTTTCCAACAATTTGGCGATGGCTATCATTCTTTCTCTGAGAAACTCCTAACATACTCCTGAATCAAGCTCTGTCTCATACTTATAACCTTAAAGCTTTGCTTCTTGGGCTGGGGATTTAGCTCAGTGGCTTAAGCACCTGTCTGGCAAGCGCAAGGTCGTGAGTTCGATCCCTGGGACAAAAAAAAAAAAGCTTTACTTTTTTATTTAAAATATTTTTTCCTTTACTGAAGTTCCCAACTCCTTTCTCTTTACTCACCAGAATTAATATCATCCATGTGGCAAAGAGTGAATTTCAAATTCCTTTCACATTCATTACTTCACCTAATAACTTATACTAAGCCATGCTTACATATCCAGCAATATACTAAGTCCTAAGGATTTTTTTGAAAGCAAGTATATAACACTTTATTCCTGCTGTTTCCTCATCAGATTAATGGTATTAAAGGAAACTATTTCAGAGCTGCAGAGGATTCGATTACATGATATATGGACTTAGCAAAGTACATTTTTTAAAAATTGGATAAAAAGGGACTCTCAGTGACAAAAAGGGACTCTCTTAGTGACAAACACTCCTCAGGCTTCTTACCACAATGGTCTGATTTATCAAACCAGTTAACAGAAATGCGATGAGGCTTGCTGTAGCAGGTTACGTACCAGAATCCAAAAGCCACAAATACACTGAAAAACTGTACAGTGTTTGGAAAACGGTAAAAAGTTTGGATTATATGGGGAAAAAGGTTTATTTAATGGAGAGGAAGAGGAAATGGAGAAGTAAAATACGGAACGGCTTCAACTGCATGTGTAGACTACAAAGAGTTGGGGCGTACGTGTGATAAATCATGAAAGCTTTGATGGGAGTGGGGACCCCACAGTCTGTGGTACACAGAAGGCTAACAAGCCTAAGAAAATGATGAAATGGCGGTGGGATGAAATAGATGAAGCAATTCTGGAGGCAGCGGACAGGCAGAGCACCTTCTTGAAGAATGAGGGAAAGAAACGTAAGTACACAAGCAAACGTGTGGCATTATTCCAGCCACTAAGTAAAGAGACTAAACATGTATATATGTCTGTGTTCAAATGGAGGTAAGTGGAAGTTCATAATATTTTTATTTATTTTCTCTGATCCTTAGTAGATGACAATTACCAAGAAAGCAGGTAATATGATCTTATCACATCTTTAAATTTGTGTCTCAGACCAACAGAAGCAAAACCCATGCATAAACAGATGAGTTTTTTGTTCTCGACCCAGTTGTTGCCTGGGTTGTCTTTTTAATTTATATATCATCACTTCTGAACTCATCTCTTTTCAGTTTTAACTAGGAATGTTTTCCCATTTCCAACTAAAGCTCAACATAATACAGAGACCTTTATATCCATACCTCCAAATGGAAATGTTCTCTGTGTGCACTTTGATAGCAACCTTATCTCCTCTGTGCTCTGGAATCTAATTGTCAAGGAGAAAAAAACTGAATATATTAACTTTTACTAACAACACTGATTGATAACAGTTTAATGAGACACCTGCAGGGAGCAGTGTTTTAACTTCGGAAGTGATTATTTAAGGACGGGGTTTCCGGCAGTATGGGATAACGGAAATACCACACAAACTGCCTCTGCATCTCACAAGCACACAAAATTTTCTAGTCTCCTAAACGGAAGATCAGAACTAAAAGTATTTAAATTGAAGTGATTAAAATACTCTCTGAGAGAATTTGTGTTGAGGTATAAGTATTTATGACTTTTTAAGGGAAACGTTAGACAGACTATAAAGTAACAAATTGAGAATACATGTGCAACAATGCAAGATGTGAAACACATCTGTAGTAGTAAAAATCTAGAGTCCAATGTCCCGAACAGAATTTTAAAATTTACTTATATATAGTGAATGCTGTGCTTTTGTATAAAACATTATTTTAATAACTTAGATACATCTCCCTTGGTTATATTCTGTAAGATCTTGATATATAGTATCTAAGATATTGGTTTAAAAAGGGGTTGTTTAAACATCCTCCAGGAACTGAATATCCACAATCAAGACGCCTTAGTTTCAGTATATTTTGTCTTTATATATAAGCCTTTAGGGAGACAGGAAACCAGTACACAGCATTAACAAGTTTTGCCATATATAGGTGGCATTTGTGTACACTACTCAAAATTATTTGCCTTCTTTTGAATCTATCTTAGCTGTAATTGAATGCTTTGCTTTCCATGAAAAACCTAACAAAAATGGTCTGGGATGAATCACGTTATCTAGTCATTTATGAAAAAAGAAAATGTATTTATCAGTCTATTCACCAAGTTAGTCAGAATTATGGCAGAATGTTTACAATGCAGTGTAGCTCTTACCCTTTAAGTGCACAGTGTAACATTCTTAAGTTTAGCCACAGCATTGCACAGCACATACCTAGAACTTTTTCAATCGTGTGTTGAAACTGTATTTACGGACGAGTACTTTTCCATGGTCCCTCTCCTTTGACTCACCATCTGCCAGCACTCTGTCCTTTTCTTGTTTGACTATTTTAGATATTACGTAGAAGAACAGTCATACAGTATTTGTCTTTTTGTGATGGACTTCTTTTACTTGACACTATTTCTTCCGGATTCATCCATCTTGTCTCACATGGCAGGACTTCATTTTTTTGAGACCAAATAATATTTCGTGTAAGTTTTCTTCCCGTCAGTAGGCTTTTGCCTGTTTCCATAGCTTCCATGATTGGTGTCACAATGAACATTGGAGTGAAAATATTAGTTTGGCATCCTAACTTCAATTGCTGCAGATAAATATAAAGAAGCAGGATTGTGGGATTGTATGGTAGGTATACAGCTCCTTTTTACGTGTTCACCAATAGTGCGTGACAGTTCCGGCTTCTTCACACCCTCCTTAGTAATTGCTACTTTGTGTTTTCTTTGATAACAGCTATGGTCACAGCTATGAGATGATACCTTACATTTCCCAGGTGATTTGCATTTTCCAGGTGATTAGTGATGCTGAATATCTTTTCTAGTGTCTGCTGACCATTTGCCTCCTCTTCAGAGAAATGTGTTTTCAAGGTTTTGCAGAATTTTAAAGACCAACTTGTAGTTTTGCTATTGTACCATAGGAGTTCCTTATGTGTATTTGAAGCTGCTTATCAGAGACAGGGGCTGCAAATACTTCCGTTCCATAGCTCGCCCTCCCATCTGCTCATACTTTCCTTTGCTATGTTTGGTAGTTCTGCTTAAGTGAGTTCTTGTGATTAAGCCAGGTGCTGCCCCCCAGAATCAGTAAAGCTCACTTCTAGGTGCATCGAGGTGAGTCATGAATATTTTCAGTGCCGTGCATCCTATTTCTCTCTTTTTCTTGTGAATTTAGTTTTATTATCCCTGTTAGTGAAGGCTATTCCTCCCCATTGTGTATTTTTGGTATCTTGCTGAAGATGAGCATACATGCAAAGACTGTAATATACACATGGGTTATTTCTAAAACCTTTACCTGTTGCATTGGTCTATGGGTTTTTAATGTGACAATATACATGAGAAAATATCATATCCTATTTAGCAACCTTCCTCAAAGAAATACATAATTGGTATCTATAGGCCAAAAGAAAAAATAGTTTTGATAAAAGAAGGGAGCGAGACACACAAGTTTAAACATCACATGGTCTCTCTTACTTGAAAAACACAAAATATAAATAAAGAGCAAACTGAAAGGCAGATAATAAGAAATAGGGTGATATATCTTTTGCAAAAGGAAAGGGGACCCAGAGCTGAAGGGAGTGGAAGGGAAGGGATGTAAAAGGAACTAAGATGTGTTACACTCACGCACTAACTCCCCCAGAGGAAGGGAGTCATTATGTATTGCAAACATGTGCCAATAAATACTGGGAAAATAAAACCAGAGTGGAGTGAATAAAATGCTTAACATCTCTAAATTTTATCTGTCATCTTATACTCCTTTAACAATTCCTCTAATCTTATGCAATGTACCAGAGAATTTTAGGAGAAACCATATATATTTCTCATACACCGATGTTATACACAATCTTAACCTCTTTTAACCTGAAACTTTGTGCCTTTGTTTCCATAGATACTCATGGGCCTATGCCCTCCATGGACATCTCTGCCTGCTTTGGTTAAGCTGGTAATGCCATCTCATATATACAGTACTGGGTCAAATCCATAATCTTTCATTTGGAGCAATTGAACTCATGGCAAAATCCAAACCATGTCCTATCCAGTGACCAACTCACGTATTAGCTATGGATGATATTCACTCAATTTAAATAACTACTTTTGAAGGTAAATTCTCAAGATGACAAGCACTAACAAACTTTTCAAGCTTCCTACGACTTCCTTCCTGTTTGATAATCAAATATCTCCATTCTAAACAGAATGAAACTATTGGTTGTTCCATTTTTAACTCTCTCCATTTCAACACCTGCCTGTTTTGATACTTCTGGGGAAATGAGCAAGACCAAGTGAAACAAAACAACAAATTAGCAAATTATTAAAAACTGGAGTGTATGTGAAATGAGCAATGATAGTTTAAAAGGCTTAGTACATTAAATCACTGCATTGCATAATTTTTCAATCAATAAAGCGTTAGAAAATTTAAACACTGCAGTCAGTCACATAGGAAATATAAATAAGATTTCTTTCCAGTGTTAGGATGTGCTGCAATGGGTTTTTCTTTTGTTTTTATTTTTTAGATCAACAAATAAAAATTCCAAAGCAGTGATATTTAAACATACAAAACACCCACACAATTCTTCAACCAGGTTATATAAAATTCTTGCAGAGAGAAACAGCAAAGAAAAGTCTTCAGTGGTAGACGAAGCAACAAAACAGGATGAGGAAAAGATTCTTTCCCTAACATCAAAGTCTTATGACAATTTCACCAGATATAGCAGATGAAGTAAATATAGAAATGGCAAACTATGATTTGTGGCTTTCCTAAAGTACAATTTGCTCTGTCCTGGGCAAGTTACCTCTGGAATTAACGGGAAGATTTAGTGGAGTCATGCAGTAAGAATTAGCTTCTACCTGAGTGAGGAGAACAGAAGAGCCAAGAGGAAAATCAATGATTCTAACTAGTTGATTCTTTTAAAGAGCAAGGGAATTAGGTATCTACTTTTATGTTTTCATCCTTGTAAGTCAGCTAATGGTCCTACCACAGGCCCAGTAGGATCTCCTGATGCTATATTACATGAAAACCACTCAAGTCATATATTGTTATTTAAATTCTAGCACTATGTTTTTTCTCTTCATTGTGTTTATTTGAAAATAAATTTACTATTCATGTAAATAAACTGTTTGAAAAGACTGACTGCTCCATAGACAGATTGCTGTTTATCTGTTTTGCCATGATTTCCCAGTTTCAGAAACCAATTTTCAATGGAAAAGTGTTCCTGTGTGTGTGTGTTTAAATATGAAATGAAATAATCACTTATAACTTACATATTTTCTTCTTTTTCATTTCATTGTATCAATAGCCAACAAAATAATTCTAAAATATTAAGAGAAAATTTGAAATGCCTCAAGAATGATTACCCAGCTATTTGCATAAAGAATTTTGTCAAAAGCTACAAACATTCTGAACATAATACCACAAAAGTGACTTCAGAAAGCCAAGTCTTAGACCAGTGGGCCACTGCGGGACACTGCTCTGCCTCACGACTATCCAAAGGTTTGATGTCAGATAGCAAAATAGTGAGATGATTACCCTGCACTGTTAAACCTCAAAACAAAGATTCCTATGATCTAACTTGGGACACCCAAGAAATGGGCACCAGCCTAGCTCTCTGAGGCATCCCAAATTCAGCATCGTTCTAGACATGTTACTTGCTACTGGTTATATTTTACATATTTTTGAGAAGAAAAATACTTACTCAAGAAGTAAGAATTCCAATTAATTTGCTTTTAAAAGCAACAGCTAGAGCCAGGGATATAGCTAAACTGCCTGGCAAGCATGAGGTCCTGAGTTCAATTTCCAGTTCCAAAAAAAAGCACTAGCTATAAAAATGTACACACACATATATATATATAACATAAACTTCTACGTATATAGACAATAATTAACAAAAAAAGCCATTTAACACAGAAAAAAGTGTTAATTATTACTTTTATCTTTTCTTTTTTCTTCAAAATATCAAGGTTGTCCTAGCACACATTTCCTAGACCATATGCTTATGGCAATATATATAAAAATAAGAAACAAAACAAGTAAAGAAAGCAGCCAGGAAAAATTAGTGTCTATGTTAAAGCATGATTCTTTATGTGCGTGATTAGGCTTAACTAATTCAACAAATTTGTTCAACACTTGTTTATTGATTTTTTTATATACAAAAACAGACAAATCTTTTATCCCATAAAAGATGTGAAATAAAGGAAAATGAATTTATGTTATTTTAGGTAAATTGATTCCTACCGATGTTGTGGAGTGACTTGAATCAATAAATATCAAAATACTATGGAAATGGGAACTCAATGCATAAAAATGTGTATAAAATGTTTAGAATTATTTCACAAGTGTGGGTTTGATAGAAAGAACCTTTATTGAGAACTTACTGAGTGAGAGTATCTTCCACCTGATGCTTCATGGAAAGTAGAGCGGGAGTTAGGGGACTGACCTCCTAGTGTTATTCTAACTACAACTCTTAACTTCTTTGAAAAGGGTGTATTATTTTAACTTGCTTTTAGCAATATTTTCTAGATATACAATTTCATATGTGCTAAAATAATATTTTGAATAAAAACTTCTAGTTAAATTGTCAACATTAGGACTTAATTTATAAATCTGTACTCTACCAAAAATATGTTTTTCTCTGGTAATGTCAAACTTATTCACCTCATTTGGGGAAAATCTGCAGAAACAATTTGCCTAGAAGGAATTTTCAAAGACAAACTACTTGCAGAAATGTCAACCTTTGCATGTGACTCCTAGAAATGCTAAAAGTGATCATTTCTGCAGGCCTAATTCTAAGGCTTAGGTCTTATGACTCACTACAGATAAGATGCATCTCTAACTGTATGATAAGATGTATTTCTGCATCTCTATATTTATGATAATTTCTGGAAGTGAGTCAGTGTTCAGAGTAGCTTTATAGACAAGCTAAAATAAAAGCTGGCTTACTTGTTCTTTACAACATGTAACTTTAAAATAAAATCTGATTTAACTTTTCTTAGTAATAAACTTCACTGTTTTAGTGTATGATGGAAGAGAAAGAATATCAGGTTGAATCCACTGAATCCCAAGCTTGTGAATGTAATCTTTGCTATACACAGGCTGTACAGAACTGTGGAACAGGATATGGGGGACATTTGTGAATGTATTTTTGGAGGAGAAAATGTAGGGAGGGTATATAAAAGTGAAAAATACTCTTCAATATGGTACCTATGTGAAATAATAGGTACCATCTCTTGGTACATACCTTGGTATATTAAACAAGAATGTCCCTCTATTCACCAAATATTATAGTTGTAAAACTAAGTTATGTTGAACAGTTCCTATTCAGTAACAAATGCTAGGCACTACTTCCAGCAACTCACCCTGTGCTAGTCCAACTCTGGCTCAATAGCTTTGCTTTTATTTGGTAGCAATTCTGCAAAGAATTTGCTTCTAATAAAAGAAAATGAATCAGTGGTACAAAGGAATCCACATAGAATGGGTTGATCTTACATTTCTGAGCCCCTGTTGATCTTAATTTAAGAATACTAAATTGATTCTCATGTATGCACACATATTTCATATTAATTTGCTCTTATAAGACCTTGGGAAATATACTGATCCAGAATTGAAATCAATCTTCCGGAATACTATCAGCATTCTTTTTCTAGATGTCGCCCCTAGGAGCCAGGTCCTTGTACAGAAGTCTGTAATCAGGTAGATGATTTTATCCATGTAATTCTATGAAGTTATGACTTTGTTTATAACGAAAGTAAGAATTTATTTCTGTTTGCTTATGTTTTGTATGTTTTGTAAAATGACATGCTACAATGTCTTCATTCTTTTAATTGGTATATTTTCTTCCCAACACCACAGTTTAAAGCACAAAAATATATCTCATAGGATTATTCATCTTTTTAAATTGTTTAAAATTAAATGTGTTGGAAATTTAGTGTCAAATAGTTCTATTAAGAGTTCACATTCAAGGTTTCAGGGTAATTTCTTTTTCCTGTCACATGTTGCTTTGGTAGCTTTAATTGTTAATGAATATTATATTATAGGCATTTATACATTTTTTTAAAATTTTATTTAAAGGGGTGGGAAGCAAAACAGAAAAAAAGGGTAGAAACAATACAGAATTTCAAAAAAAAAATAAACAGTAAGAAATCACTATTTGATATTGTCTTCTTGGATATAGTTGTTCAAGTTACAAAATTAAAGCATACAAAGTAGACATTCAAACAGTGAGGCTGCAAACAGTTCTCTTCACTGATCCAACAAAAACTTAGTAACATGGTTATCAATCCTACACGCTTAAGTATACATACAGTCATCTCTTTTAGAGCACTTTCTTTTCCTCCTCTTGATTTTTTTAAAATTTTTTTAAAATTTTTTTATTTAAAGAAAAAATTTTGAAACAGAAAGAGGGTAGAAACAATACAAAACAAAAACAAAACAAAACAGGAAAAAAAACAAAAATAGTAACCAGTAAAAAATCACTAGTTGATAATTACATACTTTCCTCTTAGATGCAGTTGTTCAAGTTACAAAAGTAAAGTCCACAAAGTGGACATCCAAACAGTGAGGCATTTATACATTTTAATTTCTTAGTCAATCACAAAAAAATAGAATAAAACATTGCTTTTAAAATTTTCTTCTGCTTGAGAAAATGTAGTTACCTCAAGAGAAAAAAAAAAAAACCTGTACTTGAAACATGTTTAGAAAGTTTCAAATGCCATTATAAATATTTTAAAGAACTTCTGACATTTTCTCACTGCCATTTTGTCAAGCAGTTTAACTGCGTGAAAAATAGGACAATTAATATTTGTTAAAATAAAATTAAAAATAGATGGCCAAAGGAAGTTGAATTATTCCTATTTAATGAAAATAATGGGTAAGAATAATAAAAATCTACAGAATGACAGAAAAGGAAAGGAAATTAAAAGTCTCTTAGGAAATATCCCGGTCAAGTAGACCATACCTACATCCAGTTTTATGGCGTAAATCAGGCTGAAGTTTTTTAATGAAATGACCCTGACCTGAAACCTCCTTTGTAAATGACGAGTGCCTTAATTATTTGCATCTGTGAACTCAAATGAACATACTTAAGGATATATCAGTATGCTCATAAATCATGTGCGGGCGATAAGTAATCCAACATAGATAATTAGAGAATTTACGGAAGGCTTGCTCCCTCTGTTTATCTGCTTATGACATTTGCGGTACAGCCTAACAGCAGGATAATTACTAGATTTATTCATCAAACAAAATCACGCCTTCTGGGAATGCACAGTGACTCTGGTTTTAGGACTAATAAAGACATTTTTCACCAAAACTCAAGTACTAATTTGCTCAATAACTAGCTGCAATAAGCTTTTATGGAAGCACTGAAAGAAAAGGCTTGGCACCATAGGGCAGATAATTAAAGGTGCAGTACCCTTATACAAAAGGATCTGAACAATTCCCTGACCATATTAAAATTTAATTGTTGAATGTTAATTGAAAAAAAAATATAAGTCGCTTCTGCTCTCTGAGTTACAGTAATTATTCTCCTCAGATCAAAAACATATCTGTATGTCTAAGTTGGCAACAAAAGAAAGCAAGTAAAGAGCTGTTGACGTGTATCGTACAATTAATACCGCAGTAAAAATAAAATTTAAATGTTGCCACCACAGTTGTCTAAATCTAGACTGAATTTGATTCGCATTCTGATTCTTTTTTTCTCTCTTTTCCTCTCTCTCTCCCCTCCAAGCGGAAAGGTTTGATCAGTTGGCTTATTATTCTTGAAAACTTTCAAGATCTTTGTAAATGATAACAACCCAAACTGTTACACTAATTTGAATATTTAAGTATTCCTCAATGGCCTAGTCACCTCCATAATACTTGAAAGTTTGGTTTTGTTTCATTTCTTTCCTGTTTTCACAAAAGGCATTCACTCCAAATACAAATGCATTCTTGAGCAAAGCCAATGAGTATTAGATGAAGTGATCACAGCAGAGTTTGCTCTTCCACAGAGAGTGGTACACCTCGAAAAATTACTGAGTGATCTCACTTAGTTTCTGAATGTTCCCATTGCCATCTGACTAAAGAAAGACAATTGTGAAGGGCTATGGTAAAAATATTTCCACATAGGACAGTCCGGGTGTCCCCTCAGAAGCCAAGCTTTTACTACCTCACAATAAGGACTCCTCAGGCCCTTGGGCTCACTTGCTGCTTTGCAGGAATGATGAACTACACAAAATGCAGACTTTTAAACTCATATTTAATTGTTTAATGTCATGGCTCTTGGTAGAGCATTGTTGCTTGAAAAATAAATTGGGTAATTCAATTAAATGGCTACAGAAGATACATCATATCAGATGTAGAAAGGCACTAACCCCAGCTTGAACTTGACGTCCCACATCGCTTCACTTATTTGACAAATGGATTCTTGAAAATAATTGAAACACATGGCTGCCAGCATAGGTCAATAATACTTTTTTGCCATTCAGCCTCTTAACAGCTTCCATTTTTTCTTGCACTGTGCCATTCAGGGCAAAGATTGCATTTGCCTGGTAAATCATGCAAGCATTATTACTAAAATGGGACTAAATGCAATGAAAATGGACTACATAAAAGTAATGGCACTTAAGTAAAAGGAAGACCATCTACCAGGGCAAACACTAAATGTCAGAGTTAAATACTATATGACATTACTTCCATTACAAGCTCATATTATGCACATAAGAAAGCAAACACTCTAACTACAGCTGCATACTACATTTTCATACTGTTAACTTAACCAGTGTTTGTTAGATGCTACTCTTAATCCAGATTTAAGCAGAGCTCTACGCCTGCAACTTAAGTTTTCTTCCTTTATAATGCTACATTTAGGCAAAAACTGAATCCGCGCCGAAATCTGCAACTGAACAGCACTCACAGATTTAAACATGTCAGGGTGTTTGAAAACACTGAATTATCAGCTGAGTTATCAACAACAAAAAATCTAAGGTTGTCATCTAAATGAGAAGGTTTTGCAAGTGGAAAAAAAATAAAAGGGGTTGCACATTTTAGCCATATTATATGTATCTGAAGATATATTGAAAAAGTCACTGGTTTTTAAATTTCAATTTTATTATATTAATGATCTTGACTGGTTAAAGCAACTTCTTTTTGTTTCACTTTGGAAACAGACTGCCAATTTCTGAGTGTATTTGGGACAGTGAGGTCTCTTGATTAAATAAAAAGTTATCCCAGTTTCATAAGATTCTAACCTCCAACAGCTGTTCCACACACAGGGGACACTGCTGAGAGATAAGACCACAGCCAAAATGCACGGGGTTGACTTTGCCTCCTGCCTCTGCCATCGGCAAGTAAGTTAACCTCTCTATTCCTCAGTCTTCACATCTGTAAAATGAAGATAAAGACAACTTCTACCCTCCTGAGTTTCTTAAGAGGATTAAGAATGTGCTTAACATAGTGCTGAACAATAAAGGCTCGACATATCTGTAGGCATCGTAAATAAAAAAGAGTGAGTCAATCACAAACTGGTATCATCAGGCGATGTCCTTGAGTGAATTTGGATTTTGACATTGGCAGTCTCAAGTTTTCACAGGTCTTGTTAGATCTGGGGCCTTTTGAAATATAATGCTTCTTTTAACCTTCATTGTGCTCAAATTTCTTTCCTTTTGAAATGATAACTCCTTAAAATTAGACGGCAACCAGTGGAATTCACTGATCCTAAGCTTGAGATGAACCAATTTGCTTTCCTTACAGGAGTTAATTGAGCCTGTTCAGATTTGTTAGAGGATATACTTTTTCCCAAGCAAAGTGAGCTAAGCAGTAGGAAAGCAAGCCACTTACTATTGAAAGTTTGTAATAGTTATTTACAAAACTCTTCAGATTTTAACAGCTCACTCATTTTCTCTTTACCTTTTGAGACAGTGACCCCCCACCCCTCCACATACACATACACACACACACACACACATATCTTACACACACACACACACATTCATTCAGCTCCAGTAAAGCCAACTCTTGGGTCTCGTGGCTGCCCCTAAACATGTTCACGTGGGGCAGAGGGAGGTTGGTGGGAGAGATTTCAATTGATTCTACTGTTTTGCTGTTATACCTTCCACATGATTTTGTTTATCAAATAAAAATTCAGTGAAGGAAAATTTAGTAGAGCTCTGAAAATGGATTTCAAAATTTTAGGTTTGTCCTGGGCTTCCAGGGAGCTGAAGCTTTGTTTAAAAATGACATTCAAAACCCCAAAACACTGGAGTGGGTAGAAAACAGAGTGGCCTTATTTGTCAGAACTATTCTTCAAGCAATGCAAGGGGAAAAAACAATAGGAAAATAAATAAATCTACAGAAAGGATAAATCACAGATCATAGAACTGCATGGTTCAAGTATCAAGATAATGCTCTTAATTTGTTATGAAGATGCACTAAAGGCTGAGAGTCTGCAGCTTTGTATCTACTATTTGAGTGTTAGATGAAATTGTTTAAAGTTATTAAAGAATTCTGTTTGTCTTCATACATAAAATGCAATAATTTAAGGATTATTAGTAGTCTTATGTTGATGTATTGCTCTTACTCTGGTATTCACTGCTTCCCATGATATAATTTTATTTTACATATTCTTTTTGCAAACTACTCATTTCTCAAATTTGAAAATTAAGGACCATAAAGCAAGGAAATTTGTGTGCATACTCACAGAAGCAAATGTATTTCATTTAATTAAAAAATGACAGTCATACAAAAACAGATTATATGTATTAGAAAAAGGATTTTTTCCTTTAAAAAATTCTAACAGGGAAATGTACCGGCCCAGGAGCTTGATTTAGGCAGAGTATTTCAAAATTCTCAAGGCTTACTTTTCTCAATTAAGGATTATGGAAACAATCCTGGTAAGCCTAAAGGGTTTTGAATTGTGCTTGTAGAACATTAAGCAAACATGGGTATCTCCAGTTTCGCAAAGCTCCAATAAAACCATGTGTACATAATTAGATCAATCAACAGGAACTGTTATGAGATGCATGTCAGAGGAAGTCTCACAACAAGAAGCCATGTAGAGAAAATTAACAGTATCCACCTAAGACCTAATTGCTTAATACATAGACATCACTTAAATGTAGGATAGTATTAAATATACTAATGAAGTTTGAGGTGATTTTTTAAAAATAGGACAAAACTAAGCAAATATGTTTTTAATGTTTCTATTTTAAGGGGCTTTGTACTAATGATCCTCAAAAGCAATGGATTATTTGCAAAATAAATTATGTGTCTTCCAATAAAATCTTCCTTTTCTGAACACAATACCTAAAGTAATCATTGCTACTTGGAGAAACAAAAAACCATAAACCAAGAGAATAAAGCATGAAAATAAGCTTTTATTTTAATACTAGACAAAAGAAAAGAAAGGTGAGAGCTAGTACTGATCTCAGTCTAAACTTTTTTAGAAACTTGTAGATCAAGATATAATTAAACAACTGAAATAATGATTTGAATTTTTTCTTAAATGTTTCAATGTGGTGAGCTTTAATGCAAAAAAAAAGTTTCAATGTAAAAATAAAACTTTCTAAAAGGAAAAGGACCTCTTGGATACATTGGACTCCGTATCTAAGAACTCAGTGATTTTTACGCATGTGTGTATTAGTGTGGCGTGGTGTATTGGTGTGTAACAAACAGCATAGGCTGAGTGGCTCAGAAATAATTCTATTTTGGAACAGTTCTACAGTGTAGAATCCCAGAGTCAAGGTGGAAGCTTGGTTTCTTCTGGAATTTCTCTCCTTAGTTAACAAACGGCCACTTTGTCATCACGTTTTCCTGTGAGTTTTCCTCTCTTTGTGCACAATATGTCCCAATCTCCTCTTCTAGAAAATGCATTTAGCAGCTGAGTAAATAGCACATACATGCCATTTTCATTAAAATAGTCTCAGAAATTTAAAAAATGCCATGATTTTATGGTCTTTTTTTTTCTATATAGATAAATACTCTTTTTTTCTTGAATTTTCCTTGACAGTGACATGGTAAAGTGAGAGTAAAGGTACTGCCCTGGACTTCAATGCATTCAAAATCTGTACATCAAGAATTAGAATAATGATACATGAAAAACTCTCTATTCAAAGCTCAAACCCCGGACGGTGTAAGGTGAAGTCCCACAGCAAACTTACTCAAGTGTCTCATTTTTTCATTCTAATAGACTTTATGTCAAAAATACAGTTGCACAATTTTCCAAATGCTATTAACAGGTAAAGTTAAATAAGCAAAAAGGCTACATCTCAGACCAAAACACCAACATGTAATTAGCCCATGGTCCACACACACAAGTGTCTAATTCTGCTTACTTTCACAACTCTCCTCTACTTTGGAAAGCTCATGTTCTTGGACTGGCACACTGATGTCCTGAAAATCTTCTCTTCTTTCAGTTAAACTCTCACATTCCAAGCAACGAGTCCCTAATAGCAGCTGATCTTGGAACAATTTTTCCACTAGTTCAGAACCAATTTGCTGGGCACCTCCGTTTAGGAGCTTAACTTCATTAACATCTATGGGTTTGCTATTTTCTGGAGACTCAAGTATACAGCCATCAGTTGTAACTGCTTTCGTACTGAATGTAAATGTCTAAGAGCTGTTAAAGGTATGAAAATGCTCGTTCCATTTTGGAGAGCTGACTTTCTCTGACAGGCACATGTCACTGTGGATTTTACCACTTCCACGCTGACTTGTTTGAAATTGCCACAGGAACTTGCCAGTAGCTCTCACACATTGTTACGCCAAGAGAGGACACAGTCTTTCTGCATCCATTAGATTTTTTTCTTTGCTAACTGTATTTCATTTTGTTATCAAGTCTTTCAAAGATCTTAAAATTGACTAAAATATGAAGAAAAAAAAGCTCAAACCCACAAGATGGAAAAGATGTGGGAAAAGAAACAGAAAAGAGTGCTGTGAATCCCATTCTTAAAGGTCAAGAAAGCCAGAAAGAGGATAAAGAGATGCTAAAATTAGTGGTTGAGAGCTATAATTCCTGGGTTCAAATCTCTGCTCTACTGTTATCTATTTGTATTCACTTATCCATGTTGCTGAAAATCTCTGTGCATGATTTATTCTCTTCATCAATTAAATGTGGATTAAGTTGTATTTGCACTATAAAGCAGTTGTGAAGATGAAGTGAGCTAATGCAGAGAACCTGACTCATATTGATTGCCAAATAAGCAATTTATTGTTGTATACTATCAGCAATATGAATCAAAATAAAAATATGATTGCATTATTTTATACTTCTTGTGTAATATTTATACTACTGGAGTAAATCAAATTAATTTTGATAATATTAATAATTCCCCTGATATAGAAAAACACATAAATGTAAGCTCATAAATGCAAATGGTAAGTCACAAAAATAAATTGTTGAATTAGGTAGCAGAGCTGAGAACTTTTAAATAAAACCATTTATCTAGGATTTTAAAATTTTTTTTCTACAGGTTTAGCTATTTCTTGATCTGATTTTTAAGACTGATATTAAACTGAAAAAGGCTAAACATCATTACTAGTCAACGGAAATTCCACAAGAAAAAGTTGTTAAGGATAGTTAACAAGCTATATTTCCAAATACAGCAGTTTAGTGATGGAAGATAGCAAAACCTCGCTCCTCACTTCATTTCTGATGTTTGTCTGTGTGTAACGCCAGACTGTGGCCGCTGCGATGTAGTCAGTCAGTAGGCTGAAGAGTCAATCCTCCCACCTGCACACTTACATGTTATAAAGAGCTATAATACCAAATCCTTCAAGGAAGTGGAAGGGAATATTTTTCCTTAAAAAATCAAGCAAAATCTCAGAAAAGCAAGTAAGTGAATTAGCACTGGGCTTTGAAATAGCTGAAGAAGAGAGAGAGAGGAAGGGTCCCCACAGAAACTAGTAAAGGGAAAAATGACAAAAGAATTGGACAGAGGACAGTGTTGCTTGAAGAGAAAAAAAATCCTGTTTCATTGGAAAATGAGATTAAATAAGAGTTCTATAAGACATTGTTGTGAATATACTTCAAGCCAGTCTGAGAAACTCCCATTAGCCACATGAAAGGAATTAAAGGAAAAAACTGCTTAGCCTTACCTCTATAAGTCAATTTTAATCTTAAGTAAATTTGAAACTCATTTATGAAAATGTAATGGCTGTATAACTGACTAATTTTTACCTTCAGTTGCTGGGAAGAACACATATATTAGGTTAGTGAAGTATACTGTATAGCATTTACTGACAAATATTATTTTACTTGATCTAAAATATTTATGATTTTAATTGTGGTTAGTAATCCACAATCAGAAAAGTCTGAATTAATGAGTAGGTAGGAGAATAATGAGAATTTTCTTCCATTATTAATATAAAATCACCTTTTTATTGGTTACTTTGACTCAAACTCTTGAACTTTCCTATGAACTACACAAATTCCCCTCAGGGGTTATATCCTTCTGACAGACCCTGAGAAGCTTTACATGTGATCACGCTGATGTTTACAATGGGGACTTAGTCAAGGATGATCATGAAGACCAAGAGCAAATTTAAATCAAATGATTCTCATTTCCTTTTTGAAAGCTGGAATAGTGTTATGGGTCCTCATTGTATTTCAGGAATTTATTTTCCTATCAAGAAAAAAATAAAAGCTAGAACACATTATTACAAATAACACTGTGAACTTAAATTTCTCTAAAATGTATAAAAATAACATGGGAAAGAAATTAACATACCTAAAATGACTCTGAAGAATATAAAAATGTGACAATACAAGCATACATATATAAAAGAATCGAAAAGTACTGCCATCAACTCTCCTTCAGTCCTTAGCAAATGTGTATGATTTAGTAAAATCATCATAATACATTGATTATTTTTATATTATTGTATATAATTTAAATAATGTATATTATTTTATATCAGTGCATATAATTTAAATGGTCATCAATATTACAGAATTTTCATAGGAGTAGTCTGAAGGATTCTTGGTGGTGATGATTTTATGTGTAAATATACATACACATGTACCTATTTGCTACGCATATGTGTTTATAGGCACATATGTGAACTGCTTGTATGTATTATATCCATGCATATGTACATAGGTATTGCAAGCACAGGCACAAATATGTCTCTAGTGCTCTTGTTTATTATCGCTCCTCTCACTTTACAGCCCAAATCAGTGTATTGGCTTTTAAAAATCATGTAACAAATTGCCACGAGCTTAGTGGCTTGTGAGGTCTGAAGGTGTCCCTTAAATTTCATGTTTTGGAAAACTCAACCCCAGGCAGCCCTGTTGGGAGGTATTTGGATCGTGGATTCTGCTGCTATGAAGGGGCTGGCTGGGGTACACTTACTCTCTTTGTAAGCGCTCGGCCTGCCCCTGCTGCCAGCCCTCTCCCTGTCATCAAGAAGACGCAGAGAGAAATTGCTCATCATCTCTGAAGGCTTCATCTTGGGCTCCCCAGCCTGTAAAAGGAAACTGTGAAAGGAAAAATTTCTTTCCTCTGTAAATTACCAGCCTCAGGTATTCTTTTATAGCTTCCCAAAATGTACCAAGTACAAGTACTGTGCTAATAAGTACAATTCAACTGTGTCATCTTCCAGCTCAGGAGTAATCCTCTAGAAGAGACAAGTCCTGCTGATTCCTCATTTTAGCCAACTCTGCTCCCATTCTGTACTTCTGATGACTCCCTGAGCTGGAAGATGACATGGCTGAGTCTGTGCTCCTGCCTTTTCCTGCATGCGGAGACTTCCCGGATTCTTTCTTTACTTCATGGTCCCTTTCCTTCTTCAGCACCAGCAGCTGGGTGCCTCTGACTTCTTCCTCCATGGGCACATCCTCTCAGTCTCCTCACTCCTTCCTCCTCTCTGTGATCACAGATCCAACACAGCAGAGAGGAGACAACAGCACTTCCAGACCTCTCTGAGACATTCCCACAGCTAGTGCACACCCCTGGGTGCTGGGGAGACCAACCACCCACATTCAGCTTGAAGGAGAGAGTGCACGGGAGAGACCCAGAGAGGGTGTGACTGGAGCAGGAGCACCCGCTGGACCCTATGTGGACTGTGTCCCATCGTGTCAAGGTGCGAAGTCCACTGGGGAAGAACCCAGCATAGGCATCATGGGCCTCGGTACCCGCTGAGCCAGCTGGCCTTTCTGCCAGGGTGTAGAGTTTGGGGTGTGAAATAATCTCCCTGGAAAGTCCCCAGGACCTGGTTGCTGTGACTGGGGACAGTGACACAGATGGAGACCCGGAGGGCAGCAGTAGCAAGGCTGAGTAGCAGAGTGCAGAGAGAAGGCTCAGGTGCATACGGACACCCAGAGCAGAGACTGGTTCAGGGGGCTCCTGTGGATACAAGTGTGGCAACTGCTGATTACAGCATGACGGGAACCATAATGCAGAGACCCAGAGGCCTTGGTCCAAGGGCCAACAGAAGCATTGGCCCAGCAGCAGCTGAGGCTGTGTCCCTCCAGGATGCCACTGGCACTGCTGGCCAGAGACTGCAGAACAGCAGCAGCCCAGCTGGAGAGAAGACCCCAGCAGAGCAGGCTGTGGAGGTCACAAGTGGGCCTGGCGTGGGAGACGGCACTGAGACTGCCGCGGTGAGCTAGGGAACAGCAGCCTGGCCGTGGTGCCCCTCAAACCAGAGAAGAGGGATGCCAAGCCACTCCAGGCGTTCATCTAGCAATCACAGCAGGACAGTGATCTTTCCTCCCCCATCGCCATCTTTTCTTCTTTTTACTTATCTGTCAGTATTTTGCTTCATCTTGAAGTAGGATTGATTCTCTTATACATGCAGGTGTGCAGATAATGGTGTAAATTAGTTCTGTTCTGCTGTCACATTTTCCTGAATCAACTGTCATTCTACAGCTATATTAGCTTTCTTTTGATTTCTTAAGTACAATAATGGGATACGAACTCCTTGTCTCTTCTCTCACTGCCATTTATACTATTTTTCTTTATCCGCATTTTTTGGATGTTTGGTTATTTTTTAATTAGGTTATGTTTATGACACATAATAAATACATTCATTCTATGTTTTACATATATAACATCTTGATCCCTAGCCCACACTGTCACACACACTCACACTCACACACACACCTCCTGTCTGCTTTCTTTACTTCTTCCCACATAGCTTGTGTCTCTGGACTTTCCCTCCTTTTTATCTTTTATTTCCTTTCCTCTTATCCTTAAAATCTTCTCCTTTCTTTTAAATAAAAGGATTAATCTGATTATCTGTAAAGTTTAATTTTTTTCATCTATTATCCTTTCCTGGGAAAGCAAAATAATACCGTCTCCTTAGAAAAAGTGCTTGAGCGCCTGAAATTATACACGGCTAGCTTCTCGGCTCTTCAGGTTACTGCTAGTTACTCTCTCAAAACATTGTGAGGGACTGAACACAGCACTCAGAATAAACTAGGGGGAAACTCTTAGACATGAAGACATACAAAGTTGCCCGCCAAAAAGACCACTCTTGTCATTGGAAGAGACGGTCATTCCACTGGGTCTGCAAACTTTAGCACAGTCACAACTATGAGAAAACAAGGCAACAAGATACTGCCAATAACTCTTAACTCCCCCAAAACTGATCCCACAGATACTGAAGAGAATGAAAGTCCACAAAAAATTCCAAAAACTAATACTTAAAATGATTCAGGAGATCAAAAAAGACTGAAAGAGTCAATACTAAAATGATCAATGAGCTTAAAGAAGATGAAAATAAGCAACTTAATAAATGAAGAAAAATAATGCAGAATATGAAAGACCCCATCAATAATGAGGTAGAGCTTATTAAAAAAGCATCAATTAGAAATCTTAGAAAGGAAAACCTTAATAAGTCACATAAAAACCTCACTTTGAAAATCAGCATTGGCCAAGATAAATCAGAAGAAATATTATGAAGATCTGAAGATGGACATATTGGGACACTCTAATGAAATACTAATGAAATACTAATGAAAAAAACACAAAAAAAAACACTGAAAAGAGATTTTAAATGACTAAGAGCATAACTTTAAGAAATTTTCTAACAGGAGTGTCTGAGGAAAACTGAAACCCTTCTGTGAAAATAATAAACAGAAATTCATGACATTTGACCTAGAACTGCAGAAAATGTTTAAGAGAATCCTAAAACGAGATGGGGATAACAACCATTAGGTCAAGGGAAAGAGCAAACCTCATTGTAGAAGAAGTTAAATAGAAAACAGAAATAAATTAAGTACAGGAAAGAGTCAACAAAAAAATACCCAAGCTAAACCATACCATACAGTAAATGGATTAAACAGGAATCTACAGAGTGTTTCATCTAACAATAGTAGAATATGCATTCTTCTTAGCAGCTCACACTTTCTGCAAAATACACAACATCGGCTGGAACTTGGGGGGCTGACTAAAAAAGCAACAAGCCATCTTTCCTGGCAAGCAGCTCCAGTGAGCCGTGGGTGTGCCAGGGAGAGAACAAGTCAGCATCTCCCGAGAAGCAGCCATGCTGGAACTTGGGCAACCAACCGAGAAAGCAGCGAGCTAGCCTTTCTGATAAGTGGTGCATGCTGTGGATGTGCTAGGGAAAGAATAAGTCAGTGTCTCCCGTAAACCAACCAGTGTGTGGGCTGGGATGATTTCTAGGTCAACTGGAATTTATATCAACTAAGATACATAAAGCAACTAATTGTTTGCATCGTTTGGTTGATTATGCTAACCTGGGGCCAGAGGTCTGAGCATCTCTTGTGAGAATGGCAATATGCAATACAGCAAACATAGGGGATTTCCTTCTATTTTCTCTTTGAAGGCCAATATTGCTTTCACTGTTTTGCTTTGTTCTGATTAATTGTTTTGCTCTATTCAATATCCTGTTCTGATTGGTTTTATAGTGCTCTGTTTTGGGTTTGATTTTGTTATACCTGATGGAATGAACAGCTACTGTGAAGATAACAACATATACTATGGTGCCTATTATTGCTATCCCAGTATCCTGCTCTGAAGTTCTGTACCAATTTCACTGTGTTGTCTTGATTGGCTTTGTTCTGCATTGTTTTGTGTATTTTTTCTGTATTGTTTTGTTGTATTTTACCATCTTTAAAATAAAAAAATAGACAATATGTTAAGCCATAAAGCATGTTTTAATAAATTCAAACACAGAAGTAATATCTTGCATCCCATCAGATCACATGGCATCAAACTAGGAAACAACAGAAGAAAATCACAGAAAATACACAAACACGTGGAGAACGAATAATACACTCCTGTGTGGTCAATGTCACAGAAAAAAATCAGGGAAAAATTTTAAAATTCCTAGAATTTAATAATAATAGAATCATAGAAACAAAGAAATCTTAAGTGAAATAGTAATAAACACAGCATATTAGTATATATGGAAATCAGTGAAAGTAGTTTTAAGAGAAAATTTTTTAGCTATGAGCACTTACAGTAAAGAAACACAGTGATCACAAATAAGTAACCCAATGGTGAATCTCAAGTACCTGGAAAAGCAATAAAAACTAAACTCAAAACCAGTAGGAAGAAAGAAATAATAAAGATCAGAGATGAAATTTAGACTAAAAATATAAAGAATCAATGAATTGAAGAGTTGACTTTTTGTAAAGGTAAATGAGATTGATAAATGTTTAGCCAAACTTGCCAAGAGAAACAAGGCCCACATAAATAAAGTTAGAAGTGAAAAAGGCAAATTACAGTACCACTTCAATACAGTGGGTTATCAGAACTTAATTTTAAAAATTTATATTCCAATAAATCAGAGAATATAGAAGAAATAGATAAATCCCCAGACACATATTGCCCAACCAAAATGAAACCAAGAAAATGTAAAAAACCTTAACAAACACCAAAGAATAAAATTGATTTAGAAGCAAAAACTATATTTAAAAAAATGCCCAACACCTGAGAGATTTGTGGCTATTTTCACTAGACTTTTAGAGAAGAACTAACACAGATGCACCTCAACAATTTTATATAGCAGAAATGGAAGGAATGCTTGAAGATTAATTTTGTAGAGCCAGCATTACAGCAAAACCAGATAAGAGCAAAATGAAAAAGAAAATTGCAGATAAATATCCTTGATGAATGTAATCAAAAAATCTTTAATAAAATCATTACAAACAGAATTCAACAACGCATTAAAAAGATCATTGATCATAAGTAAGTTGGTTTTATCCCAGAGAGATAAGGATAGTTTAACACGCAAAAATTTTAAAAATGTGTTCCAACATGTAAGTAGAGCATAAAATTCATATGATCAGTTGGGGATATAGCTCAGCTGCAGTGTCTGCCTGGCAAGCAGAAGGTCATGACATGTTCAATTACCAGTACAAACAAACAAACAAAAAATCACATGATCAATAGATGCAGAAAAAGTCTTTATGATAAAAACTCTGATACAAATAAGTATAGAAGGATCTTACATCAAACAGAAAAAGGCTGCATATGGCAATACCACAAACATCATGATTCCTAATGGGAGAAACTGAAAGTATTTCCTCTAACATCAAGAATGAAACAAGAGAATCCATCTCCTCACTCTTGGTCAACAGAATACTTGAAACTTGAATCAGAGCAATTGGGCATGAGAAAAATAAATAAAAAGGAGAGAAACAGGAAAGAAAAATGTTAAATTATCCCTACTTGAAGATATTATGATTTTGTAGGACAGAAAATTACAGGGTACAAAATCAACAGTGCTCCTGTACACAAATAATAAGCCCACTAAAGTATGCTGGGAAAGCAATTCTAGTAAGAGCTTCAAAGCCTTTCAAATCTAGTAACCAACCTAATCAGAAGTAAAAGTCTTCTACAGTGGAAATTATACTAAAGAAAGAAATTGAAGAACACATTATAAAATGGAAAGATCTCCCTTGTTCATGCATATATATCAAAAAAAATTTACAGATGCAATTTCTGTTACAATAGCAGCAACATTTTTCACAAGGAAAAATACTGAAATTCACATGGAATCTGAAAAGACTCAAAATATCCAAAGTAATCCTGAGCAAAAAGAGTGAAGATGCAGGCATCACAATACTGAGATTTAAGTTATATTACAAAACGGCAGTAGCAAACACAGCATTGTATTAGCATAAAAATAGTCATGTAAACCAATGGAGTAGAACAATGGAACAGAAACAAACCCATGAAGGTACAACTCTGAGTTTTGATAAAGAGACCAAAAGCGTGTAAGCTGAAGGAAAGATCACGTGTTTAACAAATGGCACCAGAAAAAAAACCTGGTTAACCACTTGCAGAAGACTGAAATTAGAAATCCATCTCTCACCTTGTATTAATATCAAATCAAAATGGATCAAAGACATAGATATAAAACCAGAAAGCTAGGAGCTGGTGGAAAATAACATAGGTGAAGCACATGAGAACACAGGCACAGGGATTTCCCCAATGAAACACCAATAACACAAGAAATAATAACAAGTATCAACAAACAGATGACACTAAATTAAAAAGCCTGCAAATTTTTAACTGACTATTCATTCTATCCTATTTTCTCAACTCAGAAATCAGAACGACCTTTTCATAATATAGTGCACATTTCATCATTCCTCTGCAGCCATTTCCCTCTCGGAGAAAGCCATAGCTTTTACATAGTTTACTGAAACTGACGCTATCCTGTCTCTGGTCACTTCTACTCTCCCTTTGCTGTCATTGTCTTTGGTCTCATTCTTTTTTGAAAGTGTCAGATATGCCTTCATCAGGCACATTCTGCTTCTTCTACTGTCTCAAGGACTAATTTCTTTCCTCTTCAGGTCTGCCATGACTTAGGATTCGTCTCTTAAAGACTCACACGCTGAAATTTTGACCTCCAATGGGAAGGTATTAAAGGGTGAAGGGATCATTAAAAGCTGAGGCCTAAAGGGAGATGATAACAAACGGCACCACTTAAAAGGATGAATGTTTGCTCGCAGTCATCATGGGTGAGCTCAGGGAACAGAGTTAGTCACTAGAGAACTGATTCTTACAAAGCAGGCCTCCCATTTGTCTGTTCTGTCTCCCGTGCATGCTTCCTCTTGCACATGCTTTGCATGTGCTTACTTCTCCTCCCACTTCTCTGTCACCATTGGAGCAGCACAAAACACACACAGAACCTGAGCATATGCGGCTTCTATACCTGTGAACTTTCTTGCCTCCAAAACTGTGAGCCAAAATAAACCTGTTCTCTTTAAAAGTTCCCAACTATGGTCATTTTGTTATAGTAACACTAAACAGACTAGGACAGGATCTTTCTAAGTGTCACCTGCTGATTCAGTCCTTCTCTAACTGTACTTGAAAAAGGTAACACTACATTGTTTTTCTTCCATTTCACTCTCGGTAGCCTAGAGAAATAACATTTTAATTTTATTTTTTGAGTATGTTTCTGCTTCATTAGAAGGTAAGGAGACCCACGGAGCCCCACCCATTCTAAAATTTTCATTCTTTTCATTGTTGCTTTCAACATTTGTTTCTTCACTGCAGTGTTAGTGAATACCCAAAAACATGTCTGTATACAGTAAATGCTTTATAAATATTTAGGGCATACATTAATTTCTGTAAGATACAGTTTATCTTGCTATCAAATTTCTCAATTTATTTTGGCCATTGTGAAAATCATGGGTTATTTTTTCAGGATGGCAGAAAAAATATTAATGAAAAGAAAATAAAGATTTCCTATCTAAGCATGGAGCCCTTCTTTGTTTTGGTACCGAGGGTCAATCTCATGACTTCACACTTGCCAGGCAGATGCTTGTGCCACTGAGCTATATCCCTGACCCTAATAGAGCCCTTCTTAAAGGACATTGGGATGAAAAGAGTAATATGAGGAATGAGTACAAGAATTTAAAGATAAAGTAACAAGACATCAGATCAGTTTCAAAAGTGCATTAACATTTATAGGACAAAAACCCACAAACAGAAATGGTATTTCATGTTCCTTGTTCAAAAGAAAATGAACGTGGATTTTTCAGAAAGCTTGGTAATGTATGAGTTACTGTCTTCTGAGTCAGTGTGGTAGTAAAACTTTGCTGAAGAGATTTCCTATAAAGGAAGGTAATCAGGTGACAGGTTTTAAAGCTTTTAGATATGAAGCCTGCATACCTTTGTAATGCAACAGATTTAAGCAACTTTGCATGCATTCTTTTAATAAAACTAAATTTCAATTTTAAGATTCGTATGTGCACCATGTCAAATATTTTCATATTATGATTAAAAACCAACTTCCATATAGTTTTCCCTAAAGTATCCTTTCAATACATTTTTGAAGACCTCATTTAAATATATTATGTAAGTTACATTAAAAGTCATTGAATCATATTTATTCTTATGTATTTCCTTCTAGATTTACTGGTATATTTTTCCTGCAGAAAACCAAAGTACTCCAAGTAGACTAACATCTGACCAAGATGATATTTGTATCCTAGAAAGTATGATTAATTGGAAAGATGCAACTCAACAGTTAATATCTACATTTTCCTAGTTAGTAAAATATTAGTATCAAATGAATTTGAGTTCTGCTTCCCAAAACAAGCATAATAATGATTTAAGTGGCGATAGTAGATCACTTAACAAAATGTAAGGAGTTTTCAATCCTTTTCCTGTCTTTTAAGGAAAATGAAACTAATTAAATTTTTCTAGGCACTTAAGAATCCATACACCTTCCCAAGCACATCAGATAATGCAATTTATATACACCGGCCCTCATTTTGCCTTAGAGCATTTTTTTCTGAAACTGTAATTTAATCACTTGTCTTTTCTTGTATAAAAACGGTGGTAAACTAAGATTTCTCTTGGGAGCAGACTAACCTAAGTGCTTAACTCTAATCAGATATCTGCAGAGGATTCCTACATCACATTAACCTTTGACATAATTATCCAAAAATCGCCTAAAAGGATTATTGAATTCAAACTCCAGTTACTAGAAAAATCTAAGGTGAAGTGCCTTCACAGATAGACTGAGGTGAAGTAAATATTGTCTTAGCCATATTTCCTTGACTGCCAAAATACATTTAAAAGCAAGGAATGGAGCAAGTTCAATCAAGTTTGGTAGTTTTAGATGAAACAATATTGTAGAGGCATTCATGATCTCATCCGCAACTTTTTTCTTGACAAGTGTACTTTTAAGAACTATATTAGTTTTCATCACTGTACTGAAATACCTAACGCAAGCTAACTTTGTAAGAAGTTTATTTTGCTCATAGCTCTGGAAGTTCAAAGGTTAAGATGGGACAAGTGCACGGATTCGCCCTTCATGAGACCGGTGGACGGCACTGCCTCTTGGCGTGGACTCAGAGGAGAGGCACTTGTATCACAAACTAGGAAACATAGCTGGGGAGGACCTGGCTTGATCCTTTCCTAACTGCCCTTTTTTTGTGACAATTTTCAGAGTCCTGTGAGAAATATTTCAAACACTTTCAAGAGAGTACCCCCAGTGATGCCTCACTAGAAATCACCTCTTCAGGCTTCCACAGCACTCCCTAATACTGTCGTGACGGAGATGGAGAGTCCAACCTCCTGGTGAGACACCCAGCAATATCGAAACCACAGCTAGGACTGAACAGGTTTCAGAATTATAGGACATATACTTTATTCTCAAGCCTTGCCTGAGCCAGGTTTGCAGCAGAATGAATTGTAGGTAAGCAAGGTATATGGATTTCCTAAGGAATGTGTGGACATGTTACCTTGAAATACATAATCATTTCTAAACATTCAACTCATTCAGCTTCTTGGGGAAAATATACATTTTGCAAAACTCTAGGCCAAAACCAACTAATTCTTAATGTTGAACATATCAGAAAAGTTTTTTAAAATTTATACTGGTTGCACACATTTTAATACTTACCTTTTTTAAAATGTTTAAGTTTACAGCAACATTTTTAAAAAGATAAAGAAACTTTCCATTATACCTTACACCTCTGCTATGGATTAAAAACTGGTGGTCAGTTTACTCCAGCTGAATTAAATCAGCTTGGTGCTGAGCATAGATGTTCCACCTGAGGAAAGTTGCCAGCATAAATAGAGATGTGGAGAAAAAGAGTGAGGCATTGTGGGTTTCTCTTAAGCGTTGCTGCTGCGCTGTTGCTTCTCCTGGAGGAGCTCATCATGACTAGCTTTCCCGATATGAGTTCGACCATTGTCATCGGAGGAGCTCAAGACCTTGTTGGTGAGTGACTATGATTCACTTTGGGGGAGCTCTGGTCCTTACGTCGAGCATCGCTTCCTGGCTCCGGAGGGGAAGATGTGCACCGTTTAATCTCTAGGACAAACTCGTCATGCTGGCTTTTCTGACATGTACTCAACTGTTCTAAGGACCTCTGTTTCACTGAGGATGGCTGGGGTGCTTTTCAGGAATTCCTGGTCTTTAGTATGAGTATGACTTCTCAGCTCCAGTACAAAACCCTCAACCTACCAGCACAGCTCCTTCACCCCACTGGCATAGACTTTCTAGCTTCCACCACTGATCTGTGGGCCTTCCCAGCACGGATCCATAAAACAGACTGGTGCAAGTCCTTCTCGTGGGCTCTAGACCTCCAGTTGGGCTTGTGGGAGGCATTGTCATGGGATCTAGGTTTTCATCTGGACTCATGCAGGACATTGCTGTGGGATTCAGGCCCTTGGCTAAATATTCTGAGTCTTTAGTGTTGTGGACAGATTTCTTGCATTTTCTTGTGTTAAACTCTGGGTGACCATCATAAATAATATTATAAATTCTGTGTCCTAATTCTAATTGTTCTCCTCACAACTCCTGACTACAACAATCTCCCACATTTGTAATTTCCCCTTTTAATTATTTCCACCATCAAAGTGGTACATACACTATGCCTAACAAAAACCACACTGTCTTTTAACTTGACACCCACACTTAAAGGAGGAGAAATGTATTTTGGCTCATGGTTGGTTAGCATCTCAGCAGCAGACAGCAACATAAGGAACCAGGGCAAGAATGTAATTTTGCAGGGCACACCCTAGTGATCCATTGTCTGTTAAACCCCACCTCATAACAGAAAGTCTGTAGAGCACCCCACATGAGGAGATTCAAGGAGGTATTTCAGCTATAAACCATAACATTCCAACTCTAGCCCCTACAAGTTGCATTTCAATCTCATTATGCAAAATGTATTTTGTTTATCTCAAAGAGTCACCAAATCCTTATAGTACTGGCATTTCTAAAAATCTCAAGCCCAGAGCCTCCTCTGAGACTAAAGGGAGACTTTAGCTTTGAGCTCCCTTAAAAATCAGAAAGAAACACTGCCAACAAGCAATGGCATGAGATGAACACTCTCATTCCAAAGGGAAGAGGTAAGGAGACAGAAAAGAATGGGGGAGGGGGAAGCAAGATCAAAACCCATCAAGGCAGACATTAAATCTTGGAGCTCTGTTTCCACCATGTAGGGCAAGTTGTCCGCCAATGTGAACTTCAAATAGCTGAGTTGGCCTTGCCCCTCCTGCTCTCCTGGCCTTTTGGGGGAGCTCCACTCATCCTTGCAGCTTTCTTTAACAGATATTTCGTGTTCCTGGTATACCCAACATCCTGGGGTCCCCACTGCACTGTCTGCTTCTGTCTCCAGCTTCATGCACCACTCTTTCAGGGATACACTGCATGGCATCCCAGACTTTAATGAAACATGGGTAGAAGCTACCACAATCCCACAATTCTTGCATTTTACATGCCTGTGAAACTAGCACCACATAGATGATGCCAAGGTCTGGTGTCACCTCAAAGAGCAGCTGGGGACTCTTGGATCATAACTTCAAAGGCCTCTGAGTGCCTGGATGTCTGGGCACTGTGAGATAGCAAATCAATTCTCCAGCAGGGGGTTCAGGGGCTCTCTTTGGAAATGGAAACTTTAAAGTTTTGGACCCTTGAACCTGGGAAAAGTAGAGTTTTTCTGATTTCTGAGATAACCTCAGGCCATTTTTCTTATTTTTCTGATGCAAGGTACTTGGTTTCCTTTTGATGATAATCTTTCCAGCAGCTTTGCTGTCCTTTGCACAACTTTGCAGGTTCTTTCTGGCAAAACTGAAATATTTTAATTAGGCTTTTTGCTACTGATTTTTAACTCTGATAATACTCACATGTATAAATCTACCTGAAAATAGCAAGCAGTACACATTTCACAGCCATAACATTGAGCTTCCTTGAAATTTCCTCAGCCAGATTAATTCATCCACTGCCCATAGTTTGGGTCTCCTGAAAAGTCACAGGATGCAGGCAAAGCACACAAAACATATTCTTCATCAGACCATAACAGGAGTTATGATCTTACTCAACTGCTCAGGAGTTCTGATTCCCATTTGGAACCTCCCGAGTCTGTTCTTTACTATGTGCACATTTATTGGTGATAGGCTCTTTTAAACTCTGGTCAAAATCTCACATCAAGCTTGGTATGTAGCACTCTAGGGCTTCTCTAGCTGGTATCTCCAAACCTTTATAAAATTCTTCCATAAATCAACTCCAAAGGCTTCTGAACCATATGATCAGGAATAGTCTCAACAATAACTCCACTCGAGTGTAGACTGGTGCAACCACTGTGGAGGTCAGTCTGGAGATTCCTCAAAAAGCTGGTGTTGGAGGTCCCAATTGACCCAGCTATTCCACTCCTAGGCATATTCCCAGAAGATCTGAAAACATCTTACCACAGTGATACATGTGCACCCACGTTTATAGCAGCACAATTTGTAATAGACAGATCTTGGAAACAACCTAAGTGCCCATCAACCTAGGAATGGATAAAAAAATTGTGGTACTTTTATACAGTGGAGCACTACTCAGCTATGAAGAATGATCACATTGAGATATTTATAAATAAATGGATGCAACTTGAATCTATACTCATAAGTGAAATAAGTCAAACTTGCATGTATAAATACCGTATAGTCTCCCTAGTGTAAGAAATGGTAAGATTACAGAAGATTTTATGGTAATCATGGTTCACCATTATACTGCTTTGAAGTCTTATGTTTTCATTCATTGGTTGGAATGGTTTTATTCTGCTTTGTTTGATCTTAATATATATGATTGTATGAATAGTTACTTTGAAGACAAGACAATATGGCAGCCATTGTTGATTTAATATCATCTTGCTCTGAAGTCCTACCATACTCTTGTTTTTCTATTGCCATTGGTTCTATCACATTGTGTCTTATTGGATTTTAATATATATGATAGTATAAACAAATTTTTATGGAAAATGAGATAATATAGAAGCCATTGTTCATCTTCAGTTATTTGGTTCAGAATGCCTTGCAATACTTTCATTCTCTTGAGTGGTTTTATTCTATTTTGTTATGTTTGACATTATTGTGTGTAAAGCTAAGCTCAACTATTTCAAAGAAAGAGACATTATGATAGCTACTGTTAATATCCAATTGTCTTGTTGTGAAGTGCTATGCTACTTACATTGTTCTGTTCTGATCTGCTTAGATCTGTCCTCTTTTGTTTTATTCTCTTTAAAATAAAAAAAAAAACATAACCCCACTCCTGATTCCAAAACCTGACATGATCACTTTTCTTTTCCCTGGAACAAAATATCCAACATCCAGACTTAAAGTAGGAGAGGTTTATTTTGGCTCACAGCCAGCTGGCTCCAAGGCATAAACTGCATGATAGAATGTCCTAGATAGAGTAAGCAGCTCACATCATAGCAGCAAGAATACAAAGGGTAGGGAGGAGCTGGGGGTAAGAATTTCCTCTTCCAAATTACAATGCCAGTGACCCAACTTCAACCAGGCTGCCCCTTCTTAACAGCAAGTAAGCTACAGCAACCCCATGACCCAATCATTTTGCACACACATGATAATTTGGGTTGAGGGTTTAGATATAAAGCCTAACATATACAGGATATCATTGTCCATAATTCATCTCCAATATGCATATTTTACATAAGGGATCACTTTAAGGTACCTATGTTTAAAATTTAGAAAAATAGTTTCATTCCCCTAAAAATCCACTGTGTTCTGTATGTTCCTTATTCCCTTCCATTCCACCTCTGACCCTCAGCAATCCTTTTAGTGGTTTCATGCTTGCTTTTTCTAGAAAGTTAGAGAGATATTAGCTTATTGCATGAAATCATGCAATAAGTTGCCTTTCTCAAATTGGCTTCTTTCATCTGACACTATGTTCTTCCTTTTCATTCATATGTTTTTATGAATGGATAATTTATTATTCTTTAGTGCTGAATAATATTCTATTGTCTGAATATAGTATAAAGTTTTTCACTCACCTAATGGCAGCAACTCTGTTGCTTCAAAGTTTCAGCAACTGTAAATAAAGTTGTAATAACAGTCAGGGCACAGGATTAGGTGTGGAGATAAATTTTCTACTCTTTTCCACAAATAACAAGTAATGCTATTGCTAGAGCATATGGTTACAGTATGTTTATCTTTGTAAACAAACTTCCAAATTGTCTTCCTATAGCATTTTGCATTCTGAGGCATCTTGAAAGGAAATGAAGGTAGAAAATTTAGATCTGTCAGACACAGTAAGACTAATCCTTCTGCCATTATTTAAAATATATCTAAACTACATGTATCTGCCATTTTAGAAACCGTAAGTTTACATTCTAACCCCAGCAATTTGTTATTTTTCTATTTAATTGTAATTTGTAGTCAATCTCAAATGTCATAGCTCAAATTAAAAGTGCAGATCATTTTTCTGAAAAAGCTTCATTTCCAGGTTTCAAGCAGGAATTATTTTGTTGTTTCCTCTGGAACAACTTTACACTTAGAATAATAGTTGAATAGCAGACAAAATATATTGACTCTTTTTAAAAACAGGTAATATTTAATACTGAAAAATAAAAATAGAAACACATGCATAGCATAAAGGATTTATAACTTATTTAATGTAATTGTTTTATTTCATATGGAGTCAACTACTCAAAGAATTCCTATTTTAATAACTTTTATGTGAATGGAGATACAGTGCTTAGTATGTATTCATACACCTAAAACATTCACACATTTTTATGCAAAAGCATAGAACCCCAATAGCACTGATTTGGAGACTGTGAAAAGTAGATTTTGCTTAAAACAGTGCATTTTTTTTTAGTTTTTCCTCTGTAAGTATCTAAAAAATATTATGTACCAAAATATGAGTTTCAATAATCCATCAAGTGATCTAATACAGCACAGTAAATCATGATGTAATAGATCATTTTTCATGGCTCAATGCTTTTAATAATGACTCATAAACTTACAAGGAAAAATGTTAAATATGTATGCATATATGTTCTACACTCAGCCATTTTCTTAGTTCAAGAATGAAAGAAGGTAAATATTAAGTATTGCTCTTTTTAGAAAAAAGGATATTAAACTATTTTAAAGAAGAAAACTTATTAGCTGAATTGGTATTTTCATCACTGAATTTGGTAGACTTCAGTCATTCCATATTCCATTCATACATCTTACTCTTCCATGTATAATAATAAATATCATTAGATCTAAGGATAATTGATCTGGATATGTATAATCCACCCTCAATTATAATTTCAGAGACAAGAATGAAAACAACAACAAATGAAATTCTCTGATAAAGCAAGAATTGGGGAATCATGGAATTTAGAGCTGTAGAAACCTAGCAATGAGTCATTCCAACTACCTCTTTTAGAGATGAGCAAATTGAGCCCAGTGAAATCAAGAGACTTTCAGAAAGCCACATACCCAAGTCATCTGTAGAGCAGGGAGCACCGGTCCTGTGTCCCAGGCTCTCTGCCGTCTCCTGCTTCCCTTTGAAGACATCCTCCCTGGTGAAGGTGCACCCAGATCACCCTTCTGCACTTCCTAAACCCCAGTCCCTCCCTGACACTGAAATGTTATTCACTGTCATTTGTCAGCTAATAAGTGCTATCAGTTTTCACAGAGTTGAACCTCTTTCTGATCAATGTATTATGGTAGAGATGCACATCAGGGAAAGGCAAAAATCTGGAGAATATGCTGGAGTAAATATGTGTGAGTAAGAATCTGCCAATAAAGAAACTGACTTTGTCTTCTTCTGCACAGCACAGAATGTCGCTGACTCGACAAGCTTTCCTTCGAAAAGACCTCGGCCACCACTCCGAGTGACGCGAACGACAGGAAGTGGACCTGCAGCAGATGGAGTTCAGTGTCACCTCTGACTCACGACACAGCACAGGTGGAGATGGGGTTGGGGTGCCCTGGAGCTCAGTGAAGGATAGAAAGATATGCATGAGCAACCCAAGAGCTCTTGAGCATGAGAAAGATTGAACAGTGTGAAAGGTTGGCATCTTTCATCTGAAAAGCACAAATTTTAAGAACATTTTTAATTAACTATGAACTAAATTATACCCACTGTTAATAGAAAGAGCATTCAAAGACAAGAAGTAAGGAAGAGAGACAAAGTCATAGAAAGAAACAAGTAAAACCCTTTAAAAATACTTGAATAGCAAAACCCCAAGTTGCACAGTCCAGCTCCTCTGAGAAAAAAAAGGCTATAAACTGATACGTGCACACAACTGCTCAGCCTTTAAAGTGTTTCCCCAATGCTTCCCTTCAGTCACAGCCTGGAAAAGAGTCAACATTCTCAAAAGCACATCTAAACCTTCACTTCTCCTGCCAAGGGTGGAGGGCAGCTTTCGGAGAAAGGCGGGAGCCAGGATCACTGGCGACTGAAGGTAAACAATCGGAGGGCTCTTAGTTGTCTCTGCAGGCCTTGGTGAAGCACGATCCCTGTCCCCTGTGCCTCCTGGAGCCCTCTTGACCTGGAGCAGAGACCGACCAGGGGACTTCAAGAAACCATCTCTTCTAGCACCCACTGGGGTAGTGTCTTATTTTTCACCTTTTTTTTCTTTTTTTTTTTTTTTTTTTTGTAGTACGAAGGATTGAACCCAAGGCCTCCTCACTTCATCCCTAGCCTTTTTTTAAAATACATTTTGAGACAGGGTCTCTACTTCATCACATTGCACAGGGTGGCTCGGAGGTGTGATCCTCCTTCTTGGATGCCCCAGCATTGGGATTAAAGGTGCACACAGTCTACAGCACACTCCTGCCCATGGTTTTGTTTTACTTGGTCTTCAAAAGTTTTAACACTGTCCCCTGCTATCAGTGGGCCTTTACAAAACCGGTGGCATCTGGGATTCATAAACACAGGTGATAATAAAGGAGCACTTGGAGGTTCAAATGGCAGACTGATGTGGAGGGAGAATAATCGACTCTGTTTTCCCTTGAATGCCAGCCTTCCCCAGCAGTAACCACAAAGGGGACACTAGAGTCTTTCAATAAACATGTCCAGGGAAAGGCAAAAGTGGCCAGTCTGTAGCAGGGTCAAACCAGGCACAGTTCTATCATGGATTTAATGCTGATATGAAGAACAAAGTGGAGAGGAAATGATAAATAGAAGTTACAATCAAAAACATAGTGAATGTTTAAATTTTTAAACAGATTGCAATTCAGTTGTGCATTAATGCGCCTCCAAATACTGCTCTCACTTCAACACACCTCTCATCTCATTCCTGCCAGTTCCTGAAGCGTTTCTGGAAATCTACCTTCTTGAGTATCTTTCCTTGTGCTGTTGTGGCTGCCCCAGCGTCCTGCATAGACGACAAACCTTTGCCTTTTGTGGTCATGTTGACTTTGGGGAAGAGCCAGAAGTCACAGGGTGCAGAGCTGGTGAATAAGGTGGAAGAGGACATGGCTTCCTGCTTCTGAGCTGCCTTTTCATTGCGCGGCACTCAGAAGCATTTGTCATATTTTTTACCACACTTTGTAAAGATACTCATTACAGAGCACCTCCGGGACCACTTCAAATAGCAGCAAGCATAACACAACAGGTATGTTAGAAGCAAAGGGAAGTTATTACTGGCAGTGTGTCTTTTACCACAATGTTGTTTTTTTTTTTTTTTTTAATTTGAGCTCATATTGTATTTCTAGGCAATTTTTATGTATGGTTGGTTTAGAGAATAATCAAAGAATTTCATAAGTATGAAGAGCATCGAGAACCTTGAAATCAAAATATGCTTTAAGTGTGAAGAGCTTGCTTTTGACTCTTTTTAAGAGTAACAGCTTTTAGGGATAGAAGATATCTCTGTCTAGCATTTTCTGTATGAAGCAGAATTAGAATTATTTGCAAAACAAAAGATGAATTATGTGATTGCTTTAAAGTGTTTTAAGGAAAAGTTCCAAACAGGTAAAGTGAATCAAAGAGGAAAACAACTGAAGAAAGGTAGACTACTGGTCCTAGCGGTGCAGCTGTGAGTTGCAGGTCAGGCATCTGGGGTAACTATCAGGGGTGATTTTTCTAGCCATCAGCAATCACCAGAATCCCATGTATAGTATAGAGAAAGTGGAGAACTGGACTGACTCAGAGTTAGCACCCTGAAGAGCAACAGAAACCAAAAGGAAGGTAACTAGCAAGCGATAATATGGAATCTCTACTGGACAGTGAAACAGGTAAAGGCAGGAAGATTGAATTTCAAGGAAGAAAAGTAGACAGGGAAAAGTATCAGAAATCTGGACTCCTGTCTTTATTTACAAAATTTTCAGAAAAACTGAAAATCACACAAATTGACAACTCTCTTTTATAAAATTTAATCTACAATGGTAACAGTAAAAATAGCACCTAACTTCGCAGAATTACTTTAAGACTTACTGAACCGAGACTGAAGATGGCTACATGAGTCAGAAACACAGCAGGCGCACAGCCCATCCAGTGGAAAATGATGTGGTCTCTGACAAGTTGCTAAATTATATTTTTAAAGTCCAAAGTGATGTGATGTGTCTATTAGATTGTAGAGTTTCCAAGTGTAAGATTTAAAATATCCCTTAGGCTGGGCGTGGCTTTAAGGTATTTCCCTCTCATATGTGAGCCCTAGGTTCCCTCCTCAACACCTCAGTCCATCAGTTACAGAACTTTGGGCTCATTTAACCCTGCACAGGTTTACAAAGCGCTGGATCAGACTAATAGAATCGGCAAACCTTAGGAATACGGTATCAGTGCAAAGGCCTCTACCAGTTCTTCTCCTATTAAATTAGAAACTCTGGAACTGGGATCTCGGTAAACAAGCCTTCCAGGTGAATGAGCTGTATCGGAAAGTGTAGGAGCCAAGACAATAGTGGTGTTAAGGGATAGAATGATTCATCCAAAAAAAAAAATCAGCTTGAATCTTTATCAAATGATAGTAATTTCAGTTTCAGTTCTCTGCCAGTTCTTTTACAAATCATAATCCAAGATCAATTTCTTACTTCCAAGGGCAGACAGACTTGGCAGGGGAAAGAATCATGACTGCTTAGCCAAAAATAAAATAGAGTATCCTATTGCTCCAAGTAAGATTGTTAATTTTTTTTTTTACTTTTTGTTTTTGTTTTGTTTTTCAACTCAAATTTCAGTAAAATAGTCTTAGATATGAAACTACTATATTAAAGCTTTAGTTACTTCATAAATGGCTGTTGAGGAATGTGTCAAAATTAGACACAACTCCTCTCAGAAGAAAGAAGCCAAGGGCTCTCACAGATTGCAGTCACAGCGATATCACATTAGGAGCAAGTTCATGGTTAATGAAATGGAGCTCGATGGAAATCTCCAGGCCCTCCATTCTCCTCAAAAACGAAGCTCGTGATGAAATCTGAGGATACCATTCCTACTCTCTCACTGATCTGACACCTTTAAGGAAAGTGGAGGGGAAAGGAAAGAAAGCAGGAGGACCAGAATTGGGGAGAATGGTGTAAGAGAGGTTGATATCCAAACACAAAGATCCAAGCTTGACCTTCACCATAGACTCTCCATGAAGCTAACTCACAATTCCAGAAAATTCAGCAATCCTGTTATCATAGTCAGAAAACTTCTGTTTTCTTATTGCATCAAAATCTGCTTTTTCTTTCTTCAGTAAGCATGGCTGAAGATGGTGACACAGCAAAGCAGAACTCAGTGTGACACAGCTTTCCAGTTTTCCCTGGAAAGTTCCCTTTCAACAGTGCAGAGTGAAATGTAAGTCGGCAAGATTCCTTCCAGGAGTTGCTTGCCCATAATCACTCAGTAGTTAGCTCATTACATCACTCTGGGACTTAAATCAAAGGGAATCAACAAATGCATGGAGCACGGAAATAGAAACAAGAATCTAAAATCCACCATGATCTAGTACTGTTTACATGAAAATATTTACAATGGAAGGTAGTAAAATTTTCCTTAATGCTTGAACTTTCACTTGTATTTGAGGAGATTTTTCAAATGAATTAGTAGAAGTTAAAAATAATATCCAAAAAATATAATAATTCCTTTCTTTTACTATCAAATTTATTATGCCATTCCTCTTGTTTCTTTGGTGCCGACGATTGAACTCATGACCTTGCACTTGCCAGGCAGGCACTTATGCTGCTCAGCTAAATAAACCCCAGCCCCAATAATGCCATTCTTATGAGATGACAGATTAATTCATGAACTAACCATACATTTAGAAGCATCTAATATTATAGGTAGATAATATTTAAAATTTAATTAGATAATTGAAGCATAAATTAATGTGAATTTTGTGATATTCTGATATACTATACACTGCATGAAAGTATTCTAAGTGATCCACACTGAACAGTATCTTAGATGCTAAACCCTTACATTTGCATTTCCATAACAAAGAACTTCATTTTCTTGAAGCATGCTATGGCCTGGCCTCATTAATCCACCAAAAAGAAGATACAATTTAAAAAAGTCTTCAGAGGTTCTAACGTCATCTGAATTTTGGATTGGATAATGACATGAGCATTATTAGCTCAAATTAATCCTGTTATCCTAGTAGGTTATGTAGAAACAATTCATATTTTAATCTAAGGTTTTTGCTGTAATTTTATTGGATCACTATCAGGGAAAGTTGGGACTAAAACTAATCACATATACATAAGTCATATATAAATGAGGAGCGTATCTCATTATTGTGCGCTACATAATGTAGAAAACTTCTAGAAACTTTTACTATTTTCATGCAAATTTCTATTTTCATTAAAAATAAAACAACTAGACTTTAGAGTGACTTTGTGGCTACATTTTTGCCTCCAGTAACCCTTCCTCATTTTCCTGGTATGGAAATTTGTACTTCACTGCCATATTTACAGATTTCACTCTATGAAGTGTATGCATAACTTTTTATGTTTAACTTATTCATTCCACAGTATAAAATGCTACTTTAAGAAAGGATCATGTACTATAGGTTTACCTTAAATCTATATTTGCATTTTTGCAATATATATGGGTGCAGTAAATAGATACCATATGATTTTACAGCTTACATACAGTTCATGTGCAAAATGTGATGCTTTTAACTCACAATTATAAGAGAAAAGTATATCAACACTCAGAACACTAAGTTTTGTCACTCAAACACTGGAAGGCACTTTAATATGCTTTCTTATTTCTTATTGTTTTCTTGAGTGAAAAAGAATGATGCTATTTAATAGTACTTTAATATTAATATAAGCAAGTTAAACACAAAATTGTATTGTCATATTAATGGTAAGTGTTGTTTGAAGTATAGTCAATTTATTGATTCCAGCAGTGAAACTGCCTGTAACTTCAGCAGTTTTCTTTTGTTCCATCAAGAATAATAATTTTATTGAGAAAGATACAATGGAAGATGATTGTCTGCTTTTGTCATGGAGATGAATTATTGCAGAATGCATATATGAAAAAATAAAAGTATTGTTCTATAAATTGGCCTTAATGCTTTGTTCATTTGAGTTCATTGTTTGTGGATTCTTGCACAAGCTAATATTAAATAGTATAGTAAATAAAATCATTTTTTTGCCAAAGCAAAATTACTTTCTTCGCTAATGAAACTCAGCTTTATGAAGTAACAGTGTCTGCCAGTGTGCTACATTTAAAATGTATAATTTAATCTATGCCAAAAGCTGAGTAGTAACAGAAAGTTTGCATAGCTATTATCATTTTATTAAATTAGTAATAAGTGCATAATGAAAAATGAAGAAACTTTTATTTAAAACTTAATGGGAAAGCAGCTCACAAGCAATGCAAATTAAAAAGTGGTACATTTAATTCTAGACAGCTGAATAAAATCTATTAAGAAAAATATAATTGTCAGTAGCTGTGGAATGACTTCAATAATTTTTAATCAAAAAATTAATATCATGACTATCAAATTTTCCAAGAATTTAGAAAGATAAAATATTAAAACACAAAAAGTTTCACCTATTACATCCCTAAGCCAAGACATTAAATACTGCTTTTGGATTAATGTCATGCCAGTTTAATATTTTCTTCTTAGAGAAAATCTTTCTTTCTTTATATTCGAGGCATGGGTACATCTAATGTAATTAATCTGTTCTGTTATTAAGTTAGGTACTTAGATACATTTTAATGTCAGTGACAATCAGCTTTCCCCATCTATACTACTTTTAACCCAGTTGCTTTTTTTTCAAGGCACTGCAATTTGCAGTGACAGACCACTTTATTCTAGATACAACTATCACCTGGTGTTTGCTAAATCACTGTGAAATTCTTGCAACAGCTGTTTGTTCCTGGGGAAACATTCACTTCATATTGCAGCAATAAACTGATCATTGCCAATTAAATGCCCATTAATTGTGTAAGCAAGGATTACTGCCAGATGTTTACATTAGAAAGAAAAATATCCTTTGCTATTTGTTTTCCACTTATAAGCCTCCCTTCTCATGGAGGCAATTATGTGTACGACTTTTTTATAATACGCCACAAATTTCAGTTCAAGATTAATACACTAATTTCTGCATACTTTTGATTTAATAGAAGATTGGCTGGGTTAACTCATACTTATATATAACTAACAGAATAAACCTAGACAGAATCACTTTTCCAATACAAAACAGTAATTTAAACATTACACAATGACTCAAAGTTTCTAGTTTCTAATTTGTTTTATATACTATACAATGTACTTCTTAGAAGTTGTCTTTGTTGTTAGTTTTTAAGGAACAAGGCTGTGAAATTTTACTCTTAAAAGTTGGGGTGGAATACACTTTTGAGTAGCCTATTATGGGAAAGAAAACTAAAAATCAAGAATCAAAATTAAATAAAAGCAGACAGTGGCTTAAGACTTGAGCTAAATCTCACCACCTTGGCATTTAGCTGGAGCATCGTTCTTGAAGTTATTTAAGTCCTTCTCTCAAATGCGGTAGTGATGAAAGTGAAACATGCACTCGATTATGTATTGTCCTAAGTAATTTATTTCTCAACACCAAAGCAAAATGGGAAATAAACACCCCCATAATGAATATATTTATTACCTCTTTTAGTGTCTTAATACCTGGCAAAAGTTATAGGAAAAAGTGCTTCTATGGCAAAACACACCTGTAAATTATGCTTTTTAGACAGGAGAGCTCTCACAGAATACATCATCTACATATTTCTTTGTAGTTGTGCCTTGGTGTTTTTATAAGGAATAGCAAATTCATATACATATCCTTCCTCCTGGAATAATGGCTGGCAGCCACTCACTCCCCAGTCATTCAATGTATGCAAACAACAACAAAAAGATTAGGTGGCTTTCTGTTCCTCACCATACTGAACCACACCTCCTCTTTGGAAGGTGATCACAGGACACACTCAGAGCCGCGGAAGACATGAAACAGTAGCATCTGGCCCCTTAAATATCTCCACAGGCATTTGTAATGGCATCTTTGAAGTTTTCTCTGCATCTGTCACATGTTTAGACGGCACATTGACTGCCCCAGCTGAGCACGATTTTGATTCTTTGAGACTCTGAATAGTGTAATCTGTTTAAGAATAAGGCTCGGGAAAATCCCTCATAATATCCATACACAAGCTCTTTCATGATTAAAAAAGGGGGTCCTCATTCCCATAACTGTTATTTTTTATGCTGAAATGATGCCAGCCTTTGAGTTAATAATACAGCCTACAATTACATTCCAGCTTTGCACATTTTTTTGAGAACCTGTACTCAAAAATCACATTTTGTCTACTTTTTTTAAAACCCATATTATAGAAATCACTACTTGAGAAGGATTCTGTAAATGTGATGTGTGTATAATTGCCTTGGCACCCGATTATAAAAGAAATCTGACCACAGACAACTCACTTGGAAAATCATTTTTGATTCAACCTTTTGAGTGTAAGTGCAGAATACAAGAATAAAGGGTGATTTGACGTCAATGGTAGTTTGAGAGCTATTGACTTTGCATCTATTAAATTAATATACTTCTTACAATTAAGTCATAAGGACTCTACTTAATGCACCTCAATATGTGTACAGACTATTTCCTACTACTAAGAGGATCTGCAAGATGTATTAAACAGCCCATTAATACAGATTAAGACTGTTAAGTAGAAGTTCATTCTCTCTAGTTCTATGCTTATCCTATTTTATATTTTTGAAAATGTACAGACTCTTTCTTTGGCATTTCTTTTTGAAATTATTCAGTTGAGGAAAGTGTCTAAAACTTTTATTGACACTAGAATAACACAGTCTTAATATTTTATATTCTCTCTCTTAAGAATTTTGAGAGGTCTCCATGGTAAGCAAAGACCACATGAAGGAAAAATATGCTTCACACTAAATCATGACTAATTTAAGTACATCCACTATCACTTACACACACACCCCAAAACAAACAGAATACTACAAAACAAAAGCTGTTTCAAGACAGAAGATTTTGGGAGCCATATTAAATTATATCACTTTGGCCATAATTTTCTTTATTTGTTTAAAAGATAACTGGCAGAGTCACATCATTCAAGAAGAGGTTTGCTCTTTGTTGGTTAACAAAATAACTGTTCAAATTAAAGGTTATAAAAGTCAGCATGGGGAAAATGTTTCCCTTGAATACAAGAGGTAATCATGAGGAATCAACTGACACAAATGGAACAGCCCATGAATTTCAGTCATCAGACCCTGGGTCAAGGCATGGTATGAGACTCAGGTGAATACACAACTGACAGAAATGAGACAAGGGGTAGAAAAGAGCAGCTAGTCACTAGCGTCTACACGAAGAGAGTGGACAGTGTTCAATTTGTCTTTCTAGAATGTCTCCACAAGACTCTTTGGAGCATCCTTAAAAATGTGGTGCAACTTCTTTCTTGCCTACCTCTTCAAGCCAATTTGAAAGCAACTGTTCACACACCCTCAGTTCACTAAGGCAATTCTGTCCACCTTGAAAGTCATTGTGCACTTGTGTGGCTTTGCTTATGCTCATGACCTTTACTTTGTTTGTTTCATATGCAAATGTAAAATTTGTTCATTTAATAGCATCCACATGCATCTTTCCATTCACACATACAGATTCTGGCAACTCAGATCTGAGGAGATCATTGTTCTAAAATGTTGGGTTTGCAAATCCTGATTAGACAGATATTTTAGTTATAAATAGAATGCAAAATTGTCAAAGGGTGCCACGTGTTTCCAGAAAACACAACTATGAAAGACCCTAATGGGGAAGTTCCATGATTCAGGAACCCTCGTTACTCCTAAATTAATAACACAGAGTAATATCTGCCATAAGCACATGTAGCTATGGTACATCTAGAAATAACAAAAGTCAATTTAAGCATTGACTGGCAGGAAGTGGTTTGAAGAAATGAATGGGAATCTTTCCTTAACAAATACTTTATCAATCTCACTTCCATCTGTATGGTGAATAATCCATGCCATGCGATTTTTTCCTGATTTTCCTTATAGATAACAGAAAAAATTCTAAAATGAAGTACTGGCTTTTATGATTGCTAAAAAGACACTTGGATGACAAATTAACTTTTTTGATATCAGATATGGGATAGGAGATTTTAAAAGGCCATAAAAGTCCCCACAACAAACAGTCTAAGGATACTGAAGGAAAATATAGAAGGCAAGCTTTAAAGAAAATATTTAGCTATTGATGTTAATTTAATCATTTGTTTATTCATCAAGTAAATACCGATTTACTAGTATGTACCAAGAACTGTAAAGAACACCTAATATAGTGGAAAAAGCTATTAAATTGTTTGTGGCTTTAATTCTTGTTCCTCTACTAAGTGGCTGTTATCCAAAAGACAATCCTGCTACTTTCATGAGCACTGCCTTCATTTGTAAAATAAGAAGAGCAAAATAGATGTGTCTTCCAACTCCAGTGCTCATTATTGCATTTTTCATTTTTCAGTCAGACAGTGCACCATATTGTACATTTAGCCCATGGCTCTGCAGATTGCTGTCCCAGACTCCTCATGCTGAGTGGGTTTTTCCCAACCTGACAACTGAATGCATGTCTTGAGATTACTGTGATATTAGGCCTCAAATACAAAAATGTTGGAAATGAAAAATTTCTAAGACTTGTAAACAGAGCATCAGTGATAGCGACACTAAAGAGTATGCATAGCAATGTCTCATGCATATAAAGGAAATGCACCTCCAAGTTCATCACATGAGCACATGAAATTCTCTCATGTGTTTCATGAAACGTTAGTTCCACAATCTTCTCCAGAAGGAAGAATTTGGTAATCCAGTGACTGCATTGCTAAGCTCAAAAGTCCAGAAATGATAACAGTGAAAGATTTAGAGCAAAGAATTAATCCTTGTCATTTCCAAATTTGTTCAAGCATTTTACTGTGAATCACATTGAGAAAATTTGTAGGAGGAAATGAAACTAAGACTTAGCTCAAATGACTTGTTTGAAAAAGACCTGAGGCCATCTGGCCTAAGACACCAATAAGACCATAATGTCACATGAAAGAAAGACATAGCTCCATAAAGTTGCTTTTTTGTTGTTAAACTGACCAGTCACCTCAACAGCTTTGGTACATGTGATATGAGTCAAATGACAGGTGAGCATGCTATGTCCCTTGTCTTTATGGAGGGCAATGAGTACCTATTATTACTGCAAAGAACACAAGTTTTTGAAGTAGAAAGGTGGAGTTCAGTGAATTCCATGGCAATGTGATTTGGGGTACACAGGCACATGTTGCTTAGCAACTTGGGTGTATTCTGTGCATCTATCTTTAATAACTTTGTCATAGTGCAACCTCTTAGAGAATACTTATCCTGGGACACCTAAGTGCGTATATGATACCCGGGTCCTCCTCGTGTGTGGCACACTGCTGAATGAATTGACAATCCATGATATATGAATGTAATCAGGTCATCTTCCACCCAGCAAATTTGGACAAGACAAGAAAATCATTTGTAGAAAAACAGATGGATCTTGAGGTTGTAACGCTAATGAAACAAGTCAGACATGGAAGGGTAAGTGTTGCATAGTTTCTCATATCTGAGGCATTCAAAATACAGGCAATTTAAAGAAGAAAGAGCAAGACAGTCTGAAGCAGAGGGATAGACTTTGTGGAAAAAGAGGCAGGAAGGTGAGTGGAGTAGGGAGAAGTAAAAGTGATCAAGATGCAGTGTCTACACTTACCAATTCCCGAGGCAAATGTGACTGTTATATACTGAAAACATACACTAATAATTTAAGAATTTTTTCAGGAGATTGTAAGATGGCCAACTGAGTGGCAGCATGATAAGACAGCCTCTCTGAGGAAAAAAAAAAAATAAAAACAACTCAGATGCTGGAATCTGGCAACATGGAAAAAGCCAGACAAAAGGAGAGGAATTCTCACGATCCAGGAAGAAACTGAGGAAAAAGAAAAAGAAAAGAAAAAAGAAAGAAGAAAAGGAAGCATGGAGAGAGGGCTGGAGCTGGGCAAGTCCCGATTGCTGTACTGGCATGTCTTAGAGTCAGGTGACTCAGGATCGAGCTGAGATCACGGCCTTGCCAAGAGCGGGGGTTGGTGAGCTCCAGACCCTCGGCTGGAGGAGGTGCTGAGACAGGGAGTAGAAACAGCCAGTCGAGCTGCACGAACTTTGGTGAGTGATGAGAACTGGATTCCCCAGATTGGGAGGACTGGCTGGGTGACATTTTGGAGTTGGGCAGGGCCGGCTTGAATCAAAACCGGAGGCAGCATCCGCTGATGATTCCTAGTCCAAAGCAGATTGGTGGGATCTGCTCAGGCTGGGCCACGCCCCTGGTTGAAACCCAATAGCCAGGGATGAGGCTTTTCTGGGCCAGTGGCATCCCCAGGGAACACACAAACTTCTTGAAGCATAAACTGGTTGACTGGTGTAGGGGGAGGAGCCAGCTCTCAGCATGCAACTCGCAGATCCCCGGCAGACTGGGGGGTGGTACTTCCCTAGCAAGTGCACTGCAGAAAAACTGTAAGCAAAACGAAAGGTCCAGAGACCTCCACCACCCACCCGTCTGAAGGGGGCCGAAAACATGACAAGACGGAGAAAGAGCAAAAGGTCCCCAACTGCAGAACCAAGGAAAGTGAGTCCAACAGAGGTAAATGCAGTGGAGGTTCAGAGCAGCAAACCTGTAATGTCAGAGACAGCCTCACTGGAAATAAAGAAATACATCCATGACCACATCGTCGAATTTAAATCTGTAATTCTAACTCAGGTTAATTTAAGCAAGATATAAGAAGATTAATAAAAGAAGTCCTGGGTAATCCTCAAGTAGACACAAATGAAAGAATAGAGGAACCCAGAGAAAGGAAAGAAGCCTTTGATGAAGAATATAAACAAAACCTAGAATATATGAAACAGATCCAAAGAGAATATCAGGAAATTAAAAACTCCATTGAAACCTGGCAAAACTTTTAACAGAAACTAAAGACAAACTTTCAAAACTTGAAGATAGATTTGCAACATATGATCACGAAAGGAAGGATCTCTTAAAAATAACAAGGAACCAGGAAGCACCGATACAAAGACTAGAAAATGACAAGAGGATTTATAACCTAAGAATAAAATATGTGAATGAAGATGCAGCAACAAATACAAATGAAATAAAAAATCTATTCACAGAAATAATTAAGGAAAACTTCCCAAACATAGGTAACGGAAGTGAAGTTCAGATAAATAAGGCATACAGAACTCCAGCCAGCTACAACCCAAACAGATCTACACTCAAACATATAATAATCAGGATCCCAGAAATCCATCACAAGAACAATATTAAAAGTGGTCAGAGAAAAGAAACAGATTACCTATAAAGGAAAACTCATCAAAATCACAGCAGACTTCTCAATGCAAACCATCAAATCAAGAAAGAGCTTGGAGTAAAATCTTCCAAGCCCTGAAAGAAAATAACCTCCAACCCAGAATGATGTACCCTGCAAAACTGTCTCTCAAAATTAATGGAGAGACAAGATATTTCCATGACAAAGAGGAACTGGGGGAGTTTGTGACCACCAATCTAACCCTGCAAAGAATACTGAAGGACATTCTAGAGAGGGAGAAGAAAACCACCATGGTTCCAGGAATAATGGCAGAAAGGCCTCAAAGAAAGGGGCAAACGGTGGAATGAAGTAGAAAAGTAAACAAATAACAACAGAAAAATAGCATGACAGAGACAAGACAGAGAGATTGGTTATATTGCTGTTTTATCTTGACTGATTTTATTTGAATCTGGTATGCTTGAGAGTGTCGAGTCTGAGAGTAGGGGCAACTACTCTGAAGATGACAGGATCCAATAGGATACCCATTCTGGTTTGATTATTAACTACCTTTGAAGTCCTATAATGTCTCCAATGTTTAGATTTTATTAATAGTGTAAAGCAATGCTAAGTTTATATTATATTTGATGATATAGACAATTTTATTGAAAATAACAAGAGACATCATAGTGACTACCGTAGATCACCTAGTGTTGTGTTTTTGTATGTTCTTTTCATTCATGTTTCTCTAGGAATTTGTATTGCTGACTTGGTTTGATTTGTTTCTCCCTCTAATACAGAAAGGCTAGGTATATGTGTAGAGACTTATACATGTGTAGAACTTCTAAGTAGTTTATGAGAATGGATTATAGTTATTCTAAAGGAAAAAAAGGAAAAGAGAATATTCTAAAGGATATGACTGCATGTATGTTTGAGTGTGTGGAATTAATAACCATGTTGCTAAAGTTTTAGTTGGATGGATGAGCAAAACTGACTTCAGTCTCACTGTTTAGATGTCCACTTTGTGAACTTTACTTTTGTAACTTGAACAACTGCATCTAAGAGGAAAGTATATAATTATCAACTAGTGATTTTTTACTGGTTACTATTTTTTTTCTGTTTTGTTTTGTTTTTGTGATTTTGTATTGTTTCTGCCCTCTTTCTGTTTCAAAATTTTTTCTTTAAATAAAAAATATTTTTAAAAAAGCAAGAGGAGGAAAAGAAAGTGCTCTAAAAGAGATAACTGTATGTATACTTAAGTGTGTAGGATTGATAATCATGTTACTAAGTTTTTGTTGGATCGGTGAACAGAACAGTTTGCAGCCTCACTGTTTGAATGTCCACTTTGTCTGCTTTAATTTTGTAACTTGAACAACTATATCCAAGAAGACAATATGTAATGTATCAAATAGTGATTTCTTACTGTTTATTTTTTTTTGAAATTCTGTAGTTTCTACCCTTTTTTCTGTTTTGCTTCCTCCCCCTCTTTAAATAAAATTTTTTAAAAAAGAATTTTTTCAGAAGTAAAAGCTGGAAGCAAAGAGGTAAAGGGTTGATTTTTATGCACAGTATGCTCTCCACTCAATATAGATTAGGACATCAAAAAGCCCATTACACTGACCGTTCCAATAGAACCATTAACAGCCTGCCTTAATATATAAGAGGGAGATGTGGGAATAACTCTGGGGTGGAGCTCTTGTGCCAGCCTGGGCAAGATGGCTAACAGCACACCTAGCAGGAAGGTAGGTGCCACCCCATGGGCAAGCAAGATCTGAAGCACTCTGAAGCACCTATGCAACTCAAGAGCAAGAAGCATGTAGGTTTATCCTAATGAGGTCTCCATTTTTACAAAACACAGTTCCACATTCACTTCACCTGATGAAATGTTTTGCACCCAAGCTATCACTTAAGAGTGAGGTTTCACTGTGTATGAATTAAAATTTGTCATAATGAAAGCAATATCCAAGATCATCCTGAAAAATTTTTATTCAAAGGATTCTTCTCTTTCCCTTCCTCCTCTTCCTTCCTGTCCTCTCTCCTTTTCTTCCTTCACTCTTTTCTTTCTCCCTTTCTCTTTAACCTTTCAGCTTTTTGCATCATTTTGAAATGCTTTTGGTGCAAATAGAATGCTTTTGCTGGTGAACCCTGTCAAAAATAAAAAAAGGAGTTCACTTTTCTCATGTAAACAGCAGGTGACACTGAATAATGTGTAGCTGGGTTAAGAACCGAAGCTGAATCTATCTAACACTGGGCCACTGCCCTTGCAGACATAAGACTCTCTCTACAGCTCGGGCACCCTCTCCACCAGCCACAGTCGTTACCTCTTCATGAAAAGCAGCAAGCCTCCAGGAAGGCTATCACAGACTTCTTCCTGCCACAGAGGTGAGGCCTCCTGGGAATGTGCATGTCAAATCAAGAAAAGCAAGAATGGTCAGAGGGTACCAGGTAGCTATGGAGAGTGACCTCTCTAAAGCTAATTCATTTTCTATAGTCATTATTTCAAATAACCTTTCAAAAATTAAGAAACTCGATTAAAAAAATGACTGCAATATATTTTCATCCTAGCATAAGAGGAGAGAGTTGAAATTTCAGTTTACAGGAACAATGTTGCTTTTACCCCTACTTGAATGAGATATGAATGACAAGCATTTACATACATAGCAATGTTAACCCAAATTATGACAATCTCCATTGACAAAATCTCTGAAATAAAATGGTGACACTAGTATTCAAATTCCAGTTTTCTTTCTTTGTTGAAGCGGTTATACTTCCTGGTGTCTCCAAGACATTTTCCATTGTCTGTTTTCTCAATATGATTATTAACGACATTCCTTCCACTTTCAAAAATGTCTTGGCATGGGCCAGGCATTTAGCTCAGTGGCATAAGCGCCTGCTTGGAAAGCACGAGGTCTCGAGTTCGATCCCCAGTACCACAAAAAAAAAGTCTTGGCTTGTGTAATAAATTATATGGCTGCCAGATTCATCACTTCTAATCTGCTATTTGCTCCTGGTTTTGCATTATGAGCCCAAACATTATACCTAGTCTATAGACCTGTCTTGAGAGTTGTCTACTTGGCCTCTCCATTTGAAGGCTCCATGAGAAACCCCAGTATCCAAAACTGAACTTATGCCATCCACTGAAACGTTCTTGCCAAATCTTTCTTTCAGTGATTATTAGTGAGGGGCATGAGAGAACACACAAGGATTCCAGCACCTTCTTCTAAGTGTATGCTTCCTCTGCAGTATCCCTTCCTAGAAGAGCAAAGTGTGGATATGTTCAGCTTTGGAGATGCCAAAGATAGGAAAAGGAAGCTGTCTCCTTCTCCCAAGAGTTGACCATTGCTCCCAGGGACCTTCTCTCTTCCAAAAAGAGTTGAAGAATTTTAGAACGACAAAGTCACCAAATAACTACCACATCTTAAAACATGTAAAAGTAATGACATTTTTTATAAACTTCAGTTTTTGACAAATAAAGTGCTGGTCATTGCCATTACCAAACTGTTATACTTGCTACATATCATTCATTAAGGCAACTTGATACACTGGGAGGACTTTCCCTCCTATCTGCCCCAGCCCAATGTGGGTTCAGCAATTAAACTATTTTCTTTTCATAGTGAGTTTAATGAATAAATTTGGGAGGTGAGTAGTTTCCAGTTCATATGAAAACAAAATCAGTATGGTGTTTACTATAAAAACTACATTCTGAGAAAAAAGAGAAGCAGGCAATTTTAACTGTTCAACTCTTCAGGAGCTAAGAAGAGAAAATAGAAAGGGGGAGAAGATAATGTTTAACAGATTGGGCTACAATTTGGGACCAACTCACAGTCACTTATATTTCTGTAGTTCTCAGAGATCCAGTAAGCATTTGTCTATTAAAAGAAGAGAAAAAAGATATATAACTCTTATCAAAACAGCTACTAATTTCTGAAGTCTAGCATGCTACTCAGTCCTGGTCCCCAGAGAATAAGGCTGCTTGGTCGCAGCTGACCACAGTTCATGTAATGTGGAAGCTTTGAGTCCCAAAGGTTCCAGATAAAAAGTGCAGAGTTCTGCTGTCAGAAATTGCAAACAAGGGTCTTCCCAGAGGTCAGTGCTTGGAAGTCAAACTCAATCACTAAGCTGTAAGAAGTCAGTGATAAGTATGTGTCAAGTACTCTTATTTGATTCATCAGTATTTGAGTTCATTATGTAGGCAATTGCACAATGGCAAACACTCAGAGAATAAACTAAAACAAAACCAGCTCTAATTATATTGCCTATTTTAAATTGTCCAAAATTTAAAGCAGAGAAAGCTCCATTTTGAATATGCTATCAGTAGCCAGAATGTTTTGTTTAAATTCTGTAATATCATCAAACTGATTATTTTTAAGAATAAGAAAATAAGAACAAGGTAAACTAAATATTCAATGAACATTATGTAAACTTCTTCATAACTCGAGTTATCCTTGCTAGTATATTTAATGTTAGCATGTATAGATAATCTAGATGCCCTTCTAGATATGTATCTAGATTTTTTTGCATGTTTACTTTTCATGAGTTTGAATTTTAAAATTAAGGAATCTGAAAAGACTGAAATTAGCAATTTTTGATAAAAAGTAGATTCAGGTATTTATCTAAAATAGGTAGAAATGAATGATTCTTTTCAAGATGCTGACACAGCTAAGTAACAAAGACAGCTAAGTAAAAATATTTCATTGGAATTTCAGAACACATTTATAATAAAATAAAATCCAACTCATGATTAGCCATTTATTGTGCCTAATTTATAGGAACACAATTTAGTGGTCTTAATTTTGATGCTAATTAACCTGTCTTGCAAATACACTTCTAAATTTTTACTATACTTCAAAAATCCATACACACACTATGGAGTTAGGCAAAAAGAGCTTTTTTAAAAACTTTATTTTCATGTTTTTGTTCTACTTCCAAATCCAGAACATAAAAGTCAGTGATAACAAAAAAATGAAAATATTACATGTATTCTTCAATATTGAAGATAATAGTGAATATGTAAGTAATATCAAATTACTATCTTTGACCGTCCTTCTCAGCAACACATACTCTGAAGAGACAATACCGACAATGGTCTCTTGAGTGTTAGCAGGAATATTAACGGGAGAGTAGAAATCGGCATGGAGCCTGTGGACCTCCCAGTTGTTGGTGAGCAGTGCTCTCTGTTAGCCAAGGAGGCAAGAACTCACTAGAACTTGAGTATTCAAAAATGCCAATGCCCACAGAGACCCAACAAAACTGAGGAAAGAGAAAGAAAAGAGTAGGTGGGTAACAGAGGTGGCAGAAATCATAGGCAAAGACAAGATCTAAGGAGTGGAAGCATTTCACTCTCTATATAAAATCTTTCTGTATCTGTATAATTTAGAGATCTCTAGATCAAAAAGAGTGTCAGGTGTACTAAGAGAGGGTTTGCAAATAAATAAAGCATTTCTAATATCCTGACTACTGCTTCTCAGCTTACAGGGAGTCTTTCCCAATAATCGGGTAAATTAGACTTTTCCCTAATAGTTGATAGAATTATCTAACAGGAATTTTCACTGTTAGAAAAGCACATTATAGTTTAGAGTAATCTAATTAAAAATCAAATTCACAACATCAACAGATCCTTCCTGTGCCATGTAATTACATTATAGACACTTAATTGAAATAAACTGGAACTGAAACCTGGCCTAGCACAGACATGTACTAACGGTTAAGACGCAGTGGGGTGGACCAGTTCATTAAATGTAGCCATCACATAGGTCTGCCCATTGCATTTTAAGAAAATATTAAAATAGCGCTAACCCAGTTAAATACATTAACATATAAAAACTCACCTACATGTTCTCTTGTGTGTGCAAAACATACTTGAAAACAGTGGTAACAAAAAGATTTTCAGAGAAGCCTTTTTTTCTCCTGATAAAAGACAAAAGACTACATATATGAACATATATGAAATTCCATACTTCAAAAAACTGAATTATATGTTCAAGATTTTAAGTCAAGACTAAAGTACAGTAATGTCAGAATAGTCCCAGTGGTGAAGACCAAGGCCATCCTACCACTGATGGCCTAGATCCGTCTGGTTAATCCTACTTAGCAGCTTTTTCTTAAATCCGTACATCCAATGATATTCCGTGACTGTCTAAAATTTATCATGACTATACTGAACTCTAAGGAACATTTTGTTACTGATATTTTAAGCACATTTCTACAAATACTTAGAGTATTACAAGTATAACATGTTTAAAAAATGAGATCTGTTTCTTGACATTTTTATTATGAGACTGTTGAGATAAATTGCTAAACAACCATGGGCTCATTCAGCTTTTAGAATTATCAACATTTCCATTAGTAATTTTTTATCAACCTTAAGCAATTAGGTTAGTTTAAATCATTGTGAAATCCTGATTCTTTACAAATTTGATATGTTTAGAGAATTTATTTACTAGCAGGCAGCAAACTATCATTAAAAATGTGACTTTTTTATGAATTTCTGAATTTTGGACTGATTATATTCCAATGTTCCACTCACACATTTTTCCTTAAAAAAACAGTATTCAACATTTTATTTTGATGTAAAATATAATGTATATCATAGCCTGATTTTCATTTTGTCATCATTTCATATTAACTAGTTTTTAGAACAAGCTACTCCATACTCTCAGGATATTTACATACTATTAAATACATGGTTTTTAATGTCTACTTTCTAAGGAGGATTTTATTCACTGTTTGGTCTGCTTTTAACATTTCTTATAGGAGAAAGGAAAAAAAAGAAAAGATTATATGTATATAGGTATACATAAACGTGTGTGTGTGTGTATTTGTATGTGTGTGTACAAGACAGATAACTATACTACTGATCTTTGTTAGTTCATCAGGAAGAACAGTTTCTACTTTCATTGTTTGATTTTTTGACCATTTTTTTCATGCCTGAATCTTGTAACCTGAACAACTACTTCTAAGATAACAATATGCAGGATATTAATTAGTGTTATTTTTCTATTTTTTTGAAATACTGTATCATTTCTATTTTCTGTTTTGATTTTCAAAATAAAAAAATTTAAAAATTCCTTATCAGTTTTATGACATTTTATTTTGTTATTTACATTTGTATGAAGTACTAAGCCCTTAAAAAGAATTAAAAGCTAGCATGAACACTATTGTAATTGCTGCTTCTTAGTTTACAGAAGTCAAAAGTAATTCTTCATATTGCGGGATGTGCTTACCTTGCAGACTGTTGGAATTAAATATATATAAATTTTGCAGTCTTATTATGAGCATTCTTTAAGGTACATATAATGTTTTGAAGAATGTGTTAAGAAGAGAATCAGAAAAACAAGTTCTAGCACAGGATCTCCCATAAAATACTGAAACCGATGAACTTAGATACATGATTTTGCCTCTCAGGTTAACTTTTCTTAACTTGTGATATGTGCAATTTAGATCCCATCATCTTGAATTTTCTTTAGGCTCTAAAATTCGATGTGTGATTATTCCAATCACCATGAACAAATAGATTTTTTCCTCCATAAATAGCACATCCAAAGTCAAGAAAAATATCACTTACAGCTTAAAAACTTGAACTTCGTAAAAGATGAGTCAATGATGTAAAAATTTAGGAGATTAATTCTCAAGTGTATTTAAAATTTAGATTTGAGTAAGATTTTTCCTTCATTCTTAAGGTGATTTATCCTACAAAATTATAAAAGCAAAAAGAAAAATGATTTGCAAGAATTTCCTTTTGTTTTCAACTATTTCAAAGAAGAGGCAGGTTAAGATTACCTAAAAACAAGGGGCCAGAGTCCTAATAGTATTTACCACATTAATAGGGGATATTTATGGATAAGAGCTGGAATAGAAAAACTTAAGAAAAATAGTTTTCCTTGAAATTTCATTAAACATCATATAGTTAACAAGAAAGTCTCTTTAACACTCTGTAGAGTTACTGCTGTTAAGTTAGAAGCCCACACAGTTTCAGATTGGATTTCCAGCTAAACTGGATCCATGTCTAGAAATTCACATGCTCATTCTGACCATGTAAGATGTGGTTAGTGTTACTGTGAATTCAACTTTTAAATTTAATATAAATCTAAATTTAATGCTGACTTAAAATTAAAATTATCTTACATATGTGTGGAAAAGCTTAAGGTATGAATTTACACTTTAGGTTATACCTTTTATGAAATAGAAATACAAGTGAACCTTTTCTCATAAAAAAAAATCAATGTCTGATTTAATATGTACTGAAAGTATAAAGTACATAAGCAAAAATAATGTACAATATATCATCAATTTTAATATGACTATAGTCATGGCAATAGTTTCAAAATATAAACTTTAAATATATTATTGTAAATAATTTCATTTATTGCCTTTTAGTTTTTAAGCATGACTACTAGGAAATTTTAAATTACTTAAGTGACCCAAATTGCTTTTTTAGTGGAAAGTGCTTGTCTGGAGCATCGGATCATTTGAAGAAAATGTGATTTCCAAGCAGAATTTGTTCTTGCTAAAAATCTTCATGAATTATTCAATTCAGGTAACAATTGAATAAAACAACACAGAACACCTGAACTCAGATGCAATTAATTCCACTAGGCATATAAAGAAGGTAACGGTACTTGGGGCTTTGCCTTTATCTCTACCAAATAAATTCAGAATTATTAACTGAATTTTTTTAAATGTAGCCAAAAATTTGAATTGGAAAAGCACTTCACCACATTCAAATATTTAATTTTACAGAAGAAAACTTACTTCATGTTGTATTGCCAGGTTTTTTTTTTTAGAAAGCAAATCAAATCAGAACTGAAAGTTTCAATTTTCAATTCAAGCAATAATTTCAGGAGAGAACACTACCCAGCAAAGAACATTAAAAATTGACTAAGTCTCTTTCTGGACATAAAAGGTCAAACTAACAGTTGATTTTAAAAAGAAATCTCTGCCCAAGAAAGTTTTACTTGTAGTTAATCAATTGCTCTTTTATAGGAATATGGCCATCCATTTGGTCCATTTGAATAGAAGAGGCCAAGAAAGGGTTAAAATCAGGAGCAAACTTAAGGCCTAAGTGAATTCCAAAAGTTGTTGATGTGAAGCAGGAGGTGTCCTGAGACAGCAGCATGAAGATGCACCATTGACTCGCCATTATCCAAAAAGCTACATGGCCATTAGTTCAGGAAAGAGACCTTGCCTGCTTGCCTAAAGGTAAGTGAAAGGTTTGCAGCTGCTAAACAGCTGGATGGCACAAACAAATGGGGGTGGGGGAGAAATTAGGACTAAGAACCCAAGGGTTTCATTTTCTTCCTTTGACTTGATAGCAAGACCCGAATGTCAAGCAAAGTAAGGCATCTTGTGTAATATACAGACGACTTATCATGGAAGACATCAAAGCATGAGTAATTCCTAGGACTCTTTAAGAGCATCACACAGGTCTGCTCCACTAATTCTGAAACAGGTCTTCAGGCTTAATGATGAGAAGCCTGAATGTTTGGTTTGTATCACTTTACACATAACTTTACAGATTTAAGTAATTTTTATGTAGATCATCTGTGCCATCTGGATCAGGCACCCAATTCAGTGATGTGATTGGAACTGCACATATATTATTTACGCCTCCCCCATGTTGGTCATATGAGCATTTGCATTGTAAACCTTGAATGGCAGAGCTGAAGGCTCTTTGGATTGCTGCCTAATTAGCTTTTCGCTGGGAACTCCCAAATATGAAAACGGTGCGACGAATATCACTGCAATTGATCCTGACACTGAGAAATTGTTCATTTTTACCTGCTCTGAAGTTAATTAAGACCATCCTGGATATGTTCTTTAGGGAAGCACTGAAGTATTTCTTAGTAATCCACAGGGGGCAAAAGACAACATAGTCAACTGAAAGCAGGAAACTAAATAATTGAAATCCCAATTCTGCCTCTTTAAAAAATACCTGTGCAAAATCACAAGAATTTGTCCATGAAATGGAGCTCAAAGAAGCATTGCAGTTATGCTTAGAAAAGCATCTGCAGCTTCCTCCCCTACAGGTGCTGAGAATCATTACACAATTCACATACTATTCTAATACCTCGTGCTTTCTGTTGGAGATGTGTTGCCCGGCTCTAGCTCCTGCCTTCTTTGCAATCTATTTCTGGCTCAACACAGTCGATGAAATCTAGACTGCAAAGAGTCTAGTCGGATATCACTTGTCCTGTGTCACCCCTTTTTACACAGAAAGAGAGCAAAGGGAATCTCAGGCAGTCGACAGCTTTATCATTGCTTCCAAGTTCAGGTTGGCTGGGCTCCCAAACCCCTTGGGGCATGTTGACTGCCAAAGCACATTAGTCTCACTTTATCTTTGGGGCAGTGACTTTGCTAACTTTATTGGCTGTGTGGGGTCCAGGCCTATGACATCAGAAGGTGACACATGTAAAAGGGTACAGTTGGAATACTTTATCCTCTTCCCATCCCCAAATGGCACTAATGAAAGAATAATTTTAAAAATAGGAAGGAAGGCACATCTAGTAAAAACTCATGGAGAGAAGGCAGAGTATAAACAGTTGTTAAGAGTCAACTCTTAACACTCAGAGCACTCCAAGCGAACAGCCTATTTTAACTGCAAAGTGTTTATCACATACTTGGATAGGTTAACATTCTAAGGTGAAGTATTGAAACTAAGAAAAGTGCTTTCCTTGCTAGGACAGATTGTACTTAATAATGAAGGAATAAAGTACACACGATTTTGGTACAAGTTGTCTAAGAATGAATGCAGCCTTGAGAAATTTTATGGAGTCAACACTTTTAACTTTAGAGCATGGTGAAAAAAACAATATTTTGTTGCTACCCTTTTTTCTGCTTTTTTTCTTCTCTTTAAATAAAATTTTAAAAGTGTATAATTGCTATTGTAAAAAAAGAGGAAACAGGAAGCGCTATAAAAGATATAGCTGCATGTATGTTTACATGTGTGGGATTGATGACCATATTTCTAGGTTCTTGTTGGATTGTTGAGCGGATCTGTTTGCACTCTCACTGCTTTAGTGTCCACTCTGTGTGCTTTAATTCTGTAACTTGAATAACTATTTCTAAAAGAACAATGTGTAATGTATCAACTAGTGAGTTCTTACTATTTATCTTCTTTTCTTGAAATTCTGTAATATTTCTACTTTTTCCTGTTTTTTTCTCTTTAAATAAAAAAATGTATAATTGCTATTGTAAAAAAGAGAAAATAGGAAGTGCTATAAAAGATATAACTGCATGTATATTTATGTGTGCAGGATTGTTACCCATATTTCTTAGTTCTTGTTTGATTGTTGAACAGATCTGTTTGCAGTCTCACTGCTTGAGTGTCCATTTTGTGTGCTTTAATTTTGTAATTTGAACAACTATTTCTAAAAGAGCAATATGTAATTTATCAGCTAGTGATTTCTGTTTATGTTTTTTTTTAATTTTGTAATATTTCTCTCCTTTTTCGGTTTTATCCCTTTAAATAAAAAATTTTGAAAAAACAATATTTATCACCATATCTGACTATTTAGGAAATACTCTTTGTAATATGTAATAATTGGTTCAAACAACTTTAGTTTATTAATAGATGCTTACAAAATTGAAAACAATGCAAATTATTTCTGTAAAAATATGTCCTTACCCTTCTATAAAACTTTATTTCTTTCAGTTCCCAAAGCACTAACACTAAAGTTGAAGGAGTAGAGTGTAAATGTGCTAAACTTCATAATAATTCTTCACTGGCACTCCTTTCATCTCTGTCGTCCTTATCTGGGAATCTCTGAGCTCTCTGCCTATGTTCATAGGCAATAGAAAAGGAATTTGGTGGGAACAACCAAGCACAGATGCTTCCAGCTAATGACAGTCCTGCTACATGTGATGCCCGTAGCCAGTGATCTCCACATCTGTCCCATTCCACAGAAGACACAGGGCAATGAATCATTAAGCAATAAAAGAGTTTCAGGGATCTGAGGATCTGTGACATAAGGACTTACCTTTTATTTTCCTTGTGTGCTATCTCCTTCATGATTTAGCATGCAAAGAAAATATAGTATCCAGGGTCATTTCAGGCTTCCAAGACATACCTGCCTCTTGATTGGTAAAAATACCAATGATAAGGAGCCCTCAATGGACTTAGTCAAAATTATATTGTTCAAGAAAATATTTTAAATTTAGAGGCAAGAAATTATGTAAAAAGAACTGATGAATTTTTAAAAAGTGATATTCTCTCTGTTGTAAATTTTGGAAAGAGGACCAGATATTGCTAGGTCATATTTAAAATTAAAATATACTATCAAATAAGAGATTGAAACTCAAAGATAAAGAGTTATAAGGACTGGGAAAAAGCAGAGTTAAATCCTCACTTGACAGATCAAGAAATTCTTAGATAATAAAACACTTTAGTGATTTACATGTAGCAGGAACACATAAATGTTATAGGAAAAGTATAGATTGTGCAGCACCACAAAATATGATAGGCATGTATGGTTAAGAAAATATTAAACATCATATTCAAATAGCAACCTAATCTTAAATATCATTGGCTAGGTTCCTCCTGATCAAACCTGTGTCTATCATTTCACTTTTGTTCTGAGTCATTTTTTTCTGAATCAGTCACAACATTTGTTAATTTCTCAAAGCATAATATTGATGTTCATAGAATGCATAATGTTTGCCTGTTATTTCTTCTGATCCATGCTAATCACATTAGGTTTCTCTGCATATGACTGGAGGCAATTTTGCTTAGGGTTCTTCACAGCTCTTGATGATCAAGGGAGAGATAAAGAAGACAAGACAATCCTGGTGTGCATACAAACCTGCATCCTTTAGAATTCCCACCATTGCACAAGGCTCAAAGGCACCTGGCTTTGACATGGTATTGTGATTTTACAAAGTGACGAAGGACAGAATACATGTCATCTACCTGCCCCCTCCTCCTTTTCTTCTTTATAAATTCTCAATGTCTCAGTTTTGGGGGTAACAGAACAAGAGTAAAGATTGCAGTAACAAGACAAGTACTATTTTTAAATTTTCCTGATACTAACTTGCGTTTGGACAATTTCGATTCTTAGATTGGGGTGAATTTATCTCATTCTGGTCCAAGGTATTTGTTGCTCTGGCACCTGAGTGGACCATAGCTGTGTGGGAAAAAGGGAGAATTGATAAAATCACACAACTGAGATGGACAGGGACATTTTACACAGAAAACTGAACCACTGGAAGGAAACAAACTTTAGTAAAGAAGATGACAACAGATTTTTTTAAAGGTGAGTTTGACATGAATTGATTCACGCCAGAAAAATAAAAGAACAATGCTTAAAAAAAAGGTTCAGACAAGGTCACAAAGACAGGGACTCTCATACTTTGAGGAGGTACTCACAAAGTCTACCCCAAGTTCAAAGACCGTTTATGTCCTTCCCCCTTCTGTTTCCTGTGCTTCACAGTTTTGATAAACGTGAACAGGAACTGAATGACTTGACGCATAACCTCAAAACTGACCTGCCTAAGTCACCTGTTGGAAATGAAACACATCATCTTCAAAGTATAATGGTGAAGAGAAGGAACAGTTTTTATCGAGGATGTGTATTTGTCTGGAAGACTTATTTCCAAACAGATGACCCCTTTCAAATAACCTCCAGTTGTGTTTTCAAATAATCGCCAGACGAATAAGGAGTTCATCTATCTTAATATCACCTCACTAGTCTCTGAGACATTCTATTTTAAAACTACACTTGCCCACTTTTCATGATGCGATCCAAACCTTTTAGTAGCATGCATGTATGGCTCTAACTACAAAAACAGTCCAGGGCAAGACATTTGGAACTGTATTCAGAAATCGCTAACAGTCAGAACTGAATTTTGGATTTCAGTTCACTGCTTTCTACTGTGCCATAAGCATTCTTAATTGTGCAAGAATTAATTCACCTGACACTGAGCTGTGAGGAACTGGGGTGACAACACAGAAGTACCCCCAGCTGTGAAGCAATTGATGACAGGCTAGGTGTACAATTACAGAATCACTGTAAAAATATAACTGCTCATAGATTTAAAATTGAAAATCACTATCAATGCAACCAAATAGTTCTGTGTTTTGGGGTGGCAAGGACACTAAAATAATTTTCAACTCTATCATGAAGTGCTTGTTGAAAATGCAATGTATTGCACTCATTCTGTATTTTCAGATTTCTGCTTAAATAATGGTCAACATGATAATGGTCTGAATTTTAAAATGTAAACTGTTGGGTTGGTTTCTGACACTCTTGTCTATTTTTCAATCTTTATTTTTCCAGCCTAAAAACATAGTTTCTTAGCTCATATAGAATTAAATTATTTTTTGTGCATTCAACTACTTATATTTGGCATAAATATTTGTATTTATGGATCTGTTTGACCCTCTGGCCTTTAAGAAAGAAGAAAAATTACTTTCTACTTCATAAACAATAGCATGGTGACCTTTGTTTTATGGGAAATACCAAGGCACTATGGCTTTATTAAAAATCATATCATCATGGAAAAAAATTCTAGAAGCAACATAGACTAGAAACAGATTTGAATTTTTTATTATTTTATAGAAGCATTTGCACTGCAATGTTTAAAAAATAAGATAAAGATATGGAGATCTATTCTGATAGAGTGATATTGGGCTGATAATCGGCAAAGCTTTGTGACAGAACCAACAGGACAAAAGAAAAATCACCAGTAATTAGTTTTTGGAGAAGAAAATATTATTCAAGAGAACTTTTTGCACAAGGAATCTCCTGAATTGTGTTACTCATGACTAAAATCCCAAAGCACTGACACCAAACATTATTTGTGTTATCTGTTACAAAAATTGGTTAAATATCAAAATGAATCTTTTGATTTAAAGATTTAAAAGTGAAGACTTCTGTGCTGTATTTTATGTATCCTAAAAATAGGAAATGTTTTAGCAGCTTACACAATTTTAGTTACAATATAAAATTTAATTATACTAAGATTTGCATTGAAATAGAGTTTACAACCAAATCAATTAAAAGATGTACACAATGGTACTTTAATGCAAAGGAAAAAGCATTTTAAAACTTGTGGTCTATATAGGTTTATGGTCTTCCATTCAGTAAACTTATACTAAAATATTCTCTTTTTTTGTAGGCTAAAGCCCATGAAAATTATGCTTCAAGTTTAGCACATGAATTTACAAATATTTTTCTTCCCTAAGTCCGTAAAGTTATTACATAATACAACTCCCCACTTCAAGCAAGTTTTGCAGGGTTAAGCGGCCAGATCCCTATCAGAATACCTTGGGCGGTGCTGGTATACAAAAATGTACTTTGAAAGCTAATAAGCAATCCTCAACGCTAATTTTATACAAAGTAGTTTTGCTGCCTCTTCAACAGTAATTATTAAGCTTATTATTAACTTTCATTTTTACTTACTTGGGCACAGTGGTGATATCACCAGTCAAAATATGGAATTAAAGGAATGGAATAGGTAGTTGATGAAAAAATAGATTTGCTCACGATGAGATTGACAGATAGTTTTAAAGAAAATATTTAAAAGAACTTCATCCTAGACCTTTTCTCTCAGCATCAGAAAACCAACTGGTTCTCTGACATTTCTTCATAGGTGTCATAGAGCTAAATACAAGTCAAGAGAAGAGAAGCTTTATTCATGTTCTTCTCCTGATTTTATTGCATTTTTTCCTAATTTAAGGATGACACCTCAGGAGGGTTTTCAGATTTAGCAAATCAATTTGAATCACAAAAAAATGTCTATATATATAATACATATTCCAAACATTGCATGGGACGCACACTAAAAATATTCATTCATTACGCATATTGATGTGTAACACTGTTTAGAAGGCAGATTTAATCACTGATCCTTCCTTCTCTCATGGCCCTTTCAACATCTCTTCGAGTCACTGCCATTTCTGAGGAGTTCCGTCCCCTACGTAGCCTCTGAGTCACCCATCGGTTCTTCTTGATGACAGCAAGCAGCAGAGGAAGACACCACCAGCCTTGGGTGGCCCTGGACTGCCCGCACGCTTGCTTCCACGTCCGCTGCTTCTCTCCTCGCTCCTCCCGCGGTGTGCACCGGGTGTTACTTTAAGAACGGACATCCCTGTTCTATCACACCGAGCTCTGGAGGGATTAGGTAAGGTCTTCAAGGAAAAATAGGACTGGGAAGACTCACCAGAGTGGGCAGCAAAGGTTTCAGCAAAGTTTGATCAGAATTTCATAATATGACAAAGATGAAAATTGGAATAAAAAGATGAGTATTAGTAGACAACGTATCATTTAAGAGTGTATTGGTGATCTTGGACAGAAAAAAATATCTAGTGGTGCAGCAAAAGCTAACTGCAAGATAGTTAAGACTGGAAGATTGAAATACAGATAAGTAAGGCTACACCCATTTTAAAAGATATTTCTAAAATCATGTTGCTGAAATGGATTTTACTTACAATTCAGAAACAAAACAAATTTATAATGTATAGACATGATTTTCTATGACAAGATTTATAGAAAGAAACATCTCCAATTATGAGTGTTTCCAATACCAGGGGAAAGGAAAAGTTGAACAGCTGTTTAGTGAATCCTATATATGCAGATTTGTACTCAGGTATTTTTCTGAGAACAAGAAAAATCAGTCAGCTGCCAGCATGTAAGAAAGGCACAAATCTGCTCACTGTCCACCCAAATAAACCTACTTTTTCAAACATGGAAAGTGTGTTTCAAGTGTTGCACAGTGAATATTAAGAAGAGATTCACTAAAATATGTGCAAATATTTTTGTAAAAATAGTAAGAAAGAATGAGACGACTTTCTAATTACTTAAGTGACATGTTCATCAACAAAGAAAAAGTGTGGAAAAACCCTCCACTCATTTTGACCTGGATTTTTTTTTGATAAATCCTAATACCAAGCTAAATACATACATCATGAATGTATTTCATGTGATTCCGCCTTATCACAATCTTTGAAGAGGTGTGGTACTTTTGAATTTCTTTTATTAAGTTTCCAAGAAATAATATTTTGCCTTTGTTGTTTCACTTATAACAACTGACTTAGCTTAAAATTGGCTAAAAAATAAAAGCAGAAGTGACCATGTTTCAGGCCTGGTGCTGACTTAAGATGTGTTTCTTTTCCTACTCTTTCTTGCCATAGTTTTTCTTCATGGTGGGTCCTTTGTATACCTTAATGTCTTCAGATGTTCTTTACATGCATCCGTGCATAAGACAGCACTGTAAAAAGAGAGCCCTGCTTGTCCTGTAGAGGGACCTACCCTTTACCAGAGCCACATGGCTTTAAATGCTGGGAATGTAAATGCTGTGAACATCTTTGGAAAAAAGTGTTCATTTTGTAATCGTTTCTTAAGTCTTCCTTAAATTGAACCAGAAATGAAAATTCAGCACTACACCATTTTTTATCCCCCTTACATATTGTTATATAAATGAAGAATTATTGCACAGAAAAGCATCTTTACTTTTACTGCTATTGCCATATGCTTTCCATGAGCAAATATATCTTTCATCCTACTATAGCAAATTGGTGTTTTAAGATGTGCTTTCAGAAGAAAACTGTATTATGCCTTGAAAGTACATAATAACTATGTTAAACAACTTTATTTTGCAAGAAATTGTACATTTTGTGTTATCTACTGTAATCACTTTGTGTTTAATATGAATTGAGCAGACACTCTCCTTCAGATGAACTTTCTGGTGACAAAACTTTGAAATTGACATATTAAAGCTGATTTGGGTTGTCAAAATACCATATAGCTATTTGTAAATTATGTGATAGAATTTTACAGATGGTGGACAGCTGGTTTTCATGTCAGCAATGTTAGAATATCCACTCCCATAAATTTATAGTGTCACAATCTATCTTCTATGGCTGCTATAAGCAAATTTAAACATGTTAATAGCCACAACAATGTTCTTTCTATACTTCAACTTCACATTAATTTCATGTTTTGAGCAAAATAGTATGCATATAACCTAAAATTTTGTTATAGAATGCTTCAAAATACACTAAACATTACAGATTTGGGGACAATCGATTGAAACTAGACAACCTAGCCTACTATCAAATTATCTCTTAATTACTCCACAGTACAAAGGTTAACCCCAGTTTACAACTTTCATCTCACATGGATGGGCCTTAAAAGTGAAAATTCAAGAGACTCATATATACAAATGAACCCATGTGAAAATATTTCTGAGATAGCTGCTACCAGGTTCTGCCCTAGATCCCTGATCTTCCAAAGGAGTGTACAGTGGAGGTTAAATAAAAACAGACAAATAGTATGATTTTAGGGGCCCAAGGAGGATCAAAATCCTTAGTTGAGCTCATGACTCTGAGGGCTAAGACCAAGTCTTTTCTGGATTAGTCCACTTTATTAGGACCAAAGACAAAAGTTGAGAAAACAGAGAAAAGTGCAGGAAATGAGTGGGACCTTGGGAGTTGCTTCAAGGACTTCTCCAAGTGGTAAATTATGCCAATTTAGGAGAACCATCTTATCTCCAAGATAACATTCGTGGTAGGATTGAGACTGTAGGAGTGAACTTCCTTTAACTGCTATCTCCATTTACTTAATTAGTGGAGGAGCCAAGGTGTCTTCAGCTGTGGCCTTACCTTGCCCTTTGAGGTATCTCTGGCCTCATTGGCTACTATAAACCTCAACCAAGATCAGTGATTCATAGAGGTTCACTTACTATGAATCAGCTCCCGTGGCCAGGCAGGGGGAGGAGGCCTGGGACAGACTCACAGATAAACATAGAAAGCCAATTAGTGAAATTTAAATCTTGCTCAGAGCCGCTCTGTAGTAGTCTCCAACAAGCTGTTATTACAGTGTGGTCAGTTCAATGATTTGGAAGGCATTATACAATGAATTAAATTTATTGAACAACTTCTCACGGGTAAACCCAGCCTTTAGTAAAGGCTACTGATGTCACACTCCCCATCAGCATCACCATTTATGCTTCATAAAACCTTAAACTTGTACTGAACTTTACAATCTGAAAGGCAATTTTACCTATAAAGTAATCCCTCTCCAATTTTAGTTTCTATTATGAGAATCTCAAATATATGCAAATGAGCTCCTATATATTTTTTTTTGAAACTACTAGAATATCAGTTCCACTCAGTGCTACAGAAGATCATTTTGAAAAAGGAAACTGGGTGTTGGGAGCCTTAAAGGGGGTTGTCCAGAAATAGAGATTCTTACAATAGAATCTCAGAAAAGATGAAGAAAAAAGATCGAAATCCAAAATCCACATTTATATGAAAAGAGAAAGGGAGAGAAGTAGAAGCGCCTGATGGAGAGTTAACTCTTACAGACAAGAAGCTACCTGGGCAGCCCCGCTACACACACACACACAGCCCAGGCTATCAGAGGAGCCCAGGGTACGGTTCCCTCTTCAGCGATCCAAGGGTGTCACGTACAGAGACACAGCTGTGTCCGTAGCTGAAGCATTCAACTTCCTCCGCGCATCCTTCAGTCCACTCTCAGAGGCAGGAGTGGGAATCGACAAGTTCGAAACATAAAATTACAAAATAAGCATTTGGTCAAAGGCGTGGATGGAATAGAGGTTTTTTTTCCCTTAAAACTAATGCACATATTATGTGAAGAGTAAAAGCTATTATGTAACTACCTGTTTTGTACTGTAGAAAGGAAAAACCTAAAACATTTATAAAAAGTATAAGAAGATAATTAATAATGGTGTAATACGCATTATTACCACTTTAAAATGTACAAATGACCAAAGGCAATTTTATAATGATATATATTCTGTTGTGCTGGCTTTTATTTTGTTTCTGTTAACTCAAAATAGCTGAGTTGCCTAAGTGACCATCAACTGACATGTAAAGAGAATGTGGTATGTGTACTCAGAGGAGTAGTATCCAGCCTCAAAAAGAACATACTCCTGACTTTTGTGGAAACCCGAGCTTGCCATTTTAAGTAAAATAACTCAGACTCAGAAAGTCCTCTACATCCATCAACAGATGAATGGATAAAGAATCTGTGGTGTTTGTATACAATGGAGTGCTACTTTGCCACAAAGAAATACAAATATAAGATATTCCTGGGTTCATGGATACACCTTGAGAACATAATAAGTGAAATACGTCAGATACACAATATTAAATAGCACAATGGTTTCTGTCATATGAGAAACTCAATAGAGAAACTGGGGCAGGGGAAAGAGGTAAAGTAGAAGATAAATAAATATGAGAGAGCTTTGTCAGATGAATGAGGGAATAAGAAATGGAGGAAACAGGAGGGAGGGAAAGGAAGGGATTTTTAAAAAAAGAATCGAAGGGAAATGTGATGGAAATAGAACTTTGGCAAATGGGAAGAGGACCAAGGAGCGGTGAGGGAAGAGGAGCGGAAGGGATGAAAGCCAAAGCAAAGAATGTAGAAGGAATTAAGGTGCAGGATGTGCTTGTACCAACTCTTCACAGTAAACGCGGGCATCATGTTCCGCAAGCACGTGCCAGTAAAAAAAGTAAGACAAATCTTCAAACCAGAATCTAGCAGAAAAACGAGAGACAGCACACAAGCAGGAGGGAGACAGTGAGAGAAGAGGAAGGGAATGAGGGAGAGGGAAAGGGGTGCTCCTGGGTTGCCATGAACAAAGTGTATTACAACAAAAAGGAAAATCCACAACAAACCTGTTTTCTGAATAATTGGTAAAAACCGATTAAAAAGAGAAATGAAAGCATGCACAATAAAGACCTACAGAGGTCAAATGCTTTATACACCTACAAAGACATTGATTATGTCTGTAGTTTACACCTCACTCTGGAAACTTGTTTCAATCATCAACTCAAAAGTACCGAAACAGTTTTAACACAACCACATTTTCATGATCAAGGTGAGTTTCTCACATTTGTCTCTCCAGTTTTCAAACTGTAAACAGAAATAATTTAACCTAGAAGACTGCAGTCACGTAAGCACCGGTCCTCAGCTGCAAACAGGAGCGCTCTGGAGGACCTGTGCACAGCTGCCCCTGGCAATGGCGCCTCCAGATATTCAGACCCTGCTGTGTCCTCTTGGCACATCGATGCCAAGTTTGGTCACATGAGCCGCTTTGGCCAAAGGATACTGTTAAGCACAGAGGGAGAGGGAGCTTGTGAAAACATTTGCACATCGCAGGTTTGTTTGCTCCTTGGAACTCAAAAAGCACCATGCTTGGAGGTAACCTGAACTGCATCCGTGAAATATCTGCATGCAGGTGATTTAGATATAAGGGCCACATTCAAAGCCCATGTCCTTCACGTGACCCAGTGACAGCTCTTCCCGCTGGGCCTTGGTTTTTGTCTGATCCCAACAGTTCTGACATTGTGGAACGATATCGAGAAAGTGAGACATTGTTTCTTTATAGTCACTTAGTTTTAGAGTAGCTGGTTAAGAAATCATTGAAACCTTTAACAATTCTTGCTGGGTTTTGTAGTGCAGATATATAAGAGTGTAATAAAACATCAGTAATTGTAAAAGCGGGATATTGACAAAAATTATAAAATGATCTCTAACATCACTGTTTAATTTTAACGGCACTTACTAAAGCACAGTTTCAGATTAGTTTAAAAACAAAATACATACCTGGATTATTTCAACTGGCATAGGTGTTCTTTGATGTTTGTTTGTTTGTTTGTTTTTTGATTTGCAGGAATACTACTGAAATTTGCAGTTTTAATTTTTACTAAATAAAGAACATGCTAAAGGAAACCAAGAGATTTAAGTACATTCATTTTAGTGTGAAGAATATTTGAAAACAATGAATTATATGTAATAACAGTCTCATGAAAGCTGTTCACATTAGAAAGTTGCTTTCTATTTGTGGAACACATATTTACTCAATTTCATTCACAGTTACTAATTATGAGATTCAATTGCCAGTATTCCTTAACAATGTCAAATAAAAGAAACAGTACATTTCACCATATTTCTATTATAGCATAAACTGTAAAAATAGCGGTAAGTTTGTATACAAGGAGAAGAAATTTGACCTTAAATCAATGCAACAAATATAACTTTTGACATGCAAATAAAGAAAAAAAGACTGTAGATTGTTGGATGTGTATGTGCCATATTTCTGTTATGCAGAAAGTGAAAATAGAGCGAGATACACTTTTTAGTTTTTTAAGATAATATTAGTAGACTTAAGACTAAGGAAAACCTGTAAGATTTGTTACTGTTCTATAATTTCTTGAGCTTGTGAAAAAGATACAGAATTTAATTATGGGTAGAATAAAGGTTCACTTTTCACATCCCTCTTGTCTTGCCCCTCAAAAAAAAAAACAAATGGGAATTTGTCAGCCTTATTTCTCATTCATTTACATTTGTTTTATGTTATTTATAATGCTTTAGGGAAAGCTGTGACTTTTGACAGTTGAAAATGAACTAAGAGACAGACAGAAGAGGCTGCTGAATTTAGAAATATGAATTTAATCCAACATAAACAGAAGTGACATTCAAATTCACATCATTTCACAGGAAATTTTTGCACATTGGAGGTGCCATCTATCAGTGAACATCTACGCATATCAGGATGTATCTCACTACAGGTAAGAAGAGGGCATCATCGGAAAGTAGACCAAATTCACAGCAATGCAGGCTATTTTTAAAGCAAACCAATGGAATTGCTACCTCACGTTATAAAAGATTTTGGACGCCAACAACTTGAAATGGTTCTTTTCACTAGAACCAAGAACTCAGAATACACTACGCGTAAATCATTAATACAGTGCCGACTCATAGTGACATGAGAACAATATAGTAGTGGCAACATGTCAATGCAATTATTTTGTTTTCTTTCAAAGTTATTTCTCTCTACCTTGACAGAATCCATAATAGATGAACCAAAATCATCATTAAAACTGAAAGACTGGAAAGGTGAAATCAGTGAACTGATTTATATGATTCAAACCAATTTTATATCTTATACTCAAAAGACTGTAACCACTTTGATTAGTTTAATTTTTTACATGATGATATAGTACACATAAAAACACATCTATTGGATTCAAATTCTGAACTATTAACAAATGGATTCAACTGGATATAGTACTTTTGCATTCATTGGTACAGGATGTTGGTATTCTTCAGGAATATTCATGGAATGTAGAGTTCCAAAAATCAAAACTAATTTTTTAAACAGTGCTCAACAAGTTTCTTGCATATGAATTCTAAGAAAACAAATTAGTGACATATGATATGAGCTACTTAGTGAATTCTGCCTCTTTGAAGTTTTATTGTAAATCAGAACACATCCTAACATATAGACCGATTTGTTATTGCTATTGTTTTCTTACATAACCCTATGAAAAAGTGAACACAAGTGAGTGTTAAAAGTCAACATGCATACTTAGCACTGCACACAGTATCTTAAATATGAGCATTTTCAGAATAACCCTTGGGGACAGTTAGACTCCTTATTGATTGTTCACTAACAGCAATGATGGTGCTTGAAAAATAAAAAAATAAAAAAAAAAAAAGAAAGGTTCAGGCAGAGGTAGTCCAGGAGGAAGCCAGCAAGGCCCAGCAGCTATATGCTAATTCTAAACTGGGGGAAGGGGCGGCAGTCAGTAGAGGCATGCGTGGTGGGGAAACATCCCCTCTCGGGGAAGAGGGAGAGAAATACATAAAAATTTAAAGGGCACTAGGAATTTACTCAGATGCCAAAGGGAATCTCTGGAACAGTCTATTGGATTCTCTGCATGAGAAATTTAAAGTTCAAATACAGCATCTCTGGGTTATTGACCGATATGCTACATGCACAGGAGATATGCTTTCTGTGTTGTCTGTAGACAAACCGATGTATCACCCATTCAGGAACAAACACAAACACATATCCCCCACCTATAGAAAGATGGTATATTCATGATACATTCAGATGCAAAATTCTTTAAATTGCACTCATTACATAAAATAACATTTTTATAGAAGAATTTGTTTTGATTTGCTCACTAGTACTCTGAAAAATAGCATTCTATTTTGTTTAATAGGATATTGTATGTATTTATAAACCACTGAAGTTCAGTTGTCATGTCACATAATGTTTGGCAAAGCAAGTATTGTCTCAAAATAAAAATTTAAAACTGAGCAAAGGGTGTAGTGCAAAACTCTGGATTCAATTCCCAATATGAAAGAAAGACAGAGAAAGAGAAAGAAAAAAGGAGAAAGAAAGAAGAAACAAGGAGGGAAGGAAGGAAGGAAGGAAGGAAGGAAGGAAGGAAGGAAGGAAGGAAGGAAGGAATTGTATTCAGTACTATTGCAATAGAAAGGGGTTCAGTCTGAACTCCACTCACTGAAACAGAGCCGAGAAGCTTTTCAGAGCTGGCTCTGTGCTGGGCATGCGTGGCCTTCATAGAGCACTTCTGTGTTCTAACCAGGCTTACCCAGAGGAAAGTAAATTTTCTCAAATCTTAATGACAGGAGAAAGCTTTATAGCTTGAAGCAGAAAGCCACTGAGATTAGGCTCTGCTCCTCATGGAGGCTGGGGATGTCACCTTCCTCTGTGAGTGGTTTCAAAGGCTTGGCCCCATCCACCGAGAAAGACATTCTGGGGTTGTAAAATTGGCAGGAAGCTTTTTAAAAGATTCAGATCGCAACTAGACAGGGAAAGAATCTACGATTCAACTTTCCTTAGTAAATGCTTTAAGGAAACAGAGGCTGAAGCCCTTAGGAAAAAACTCTGGCTAACCTGAATTAAATTGAGGTGAATGCTAAAGCCATCTTGGTTATGCTACCAAGATTATTATTTCAGTTTTATATTATGGTTTGGCTTATAAGTCTTACTTTTTTCTTTTATTTCATATTGTTTCTCACATTAATTAATTCCTGTCTAAAAAGAAAGGTAGATGTTGGAACTTAGGGCACTCAGAAACCAAGCAGCCAGCTCGCTTCCCTGGTAAGTGGCTGTGACCCCGCAAGCCACGGCCACCTCAAGGCGAGAACCATCAGTGTCTCCTGAGCTCTGAGCCATGTTGGAACTTAGGGTGCTGGGAAACCAAGCAACCAGCTCACTGCCCTGGTAAGCAGCTGTGAGCTTACCAGTGAACAGACTGAGATTCAAACATCCATATCTCCCCCCAGCCCACCATTAGCAAGTGGGAGCCAGAGATCTGAGCATCTCTTGCGAGGCTGACTATATGCAATATAGCAAATAAGGGGGATTTCCTTCTACCATCTTTTTAAGGCAAATATTTTTATCACTGTTTTTCTTTGTTCTGATTAATGGTATTGCTCTATTCAATATTCTGTTTTGATAAGTTATATAATGTTCTGTATTTCCTTTGATTTTGCTCTACCTGATTAAAAGAACAACTATCGTGAAGAAAATGAGATATACTGTAGCATATACTATTATATAACCTATTACTGTTATCCCAGTAAACTTCTGTGAAGTTCTGTACCAATTTCACTACACTGTCTCAAAAAAGGGAAGGTAGAAGGTTGAGAATGCCTGGGGTAAAATAGTGGGGTGTGGAACAGTCTAAGAGCCTCTCAACCACACAAAGCTCTCTGCTACCAGCCCTTTCTGTAGGCTTTTCCACCAGGAACAATTCTTTCTTGGATCCATTCCCAGCTCTACACATGAGAGGTGTCAGGAAGTCGTGTGGTGCATTTCAACTTGCAGAGGCATGGCAAAAGTGGAGATGGAGAAACAGGATTTGAAAACAGTACCTTGCCCAAAGTAGTTCTTTACCAATTACTTGTAGAATGGAAGAGTAGACTGATAGGACAAAACTGTGAAGGAAAATTATAGAAATAAACATTTAGCAATCTTACTTCTATTTAATTCAATTACTGTTTTGAGTGGAATGATTTCACATTGTTCTTACATATAACACAAAATCTCTTAAATTATCAGAGAAAAATTAACTTGAGGAGACTAACTCAGTCCTGAGATTAAATTTAAGGAAGCAGGAATATTCCCTGTCCACCATGTATAATAGTATAAATGTGTTTTTCTTGGGAGACAAAATTAGGAGACAAGATTCCACTTGAAAGTTCTGATATCACTCTTTGGACTGACTTTTAGTTCTCTTCATTTTATAACATAGACTATTTTTAAAAACCAACATCTGTGTTAGTAAAATAATCCACAGTGAAATAATGAGATCTACCCTCTTAAACAGTATTGTCAAAAGTCACACTAATAAAAGGAATGCTTCTGCCTCACGAGGTCAGACTGTGTTGACTATCACTGTAAAAGCTTTCGAGTAACACTTTCAGAAATTCAGCAGGCTGCTCTGAACTCCTGTCTACCCTTTCCCCAGAGCCTGACACTGAGAAAACAGGCAACGGGAGCCTAGGCAGTGGAGAACACAGGAAACACAAGCATGTTCCATGTGCAAGGAAGTGCTGGCAGGAAAATCCAGTATCTGCAGAAGTCAGCTCAGAGGAGAGAGTGTGCGCATGCCCGGGGCTGCTGTGTGTGCTCTGACACAGATCAGGAGACTAGAGAAGTGCCTGAGAAGATATGGAAGCCCTACAGTCATGAACCTCATTTTGGTGCAAAAGAATGAATTCAATCATGAGACACGTCTTGACCCCTCACTTTCTGTCACTCTGCCACATATGCCTGTCAGGGTTCAGTCTGAGATCCCCGTAAAGAAAAAGACAGTTGACAAACAGACAGGTCCAACTTCCTGTCCTCTGTGAGGAGCAGGGCCATCCCTTCCCTAGGCATATCCCAGTCAGTGCTTCCTACTGAATAAAGGAGGATGTTCCCATCTACAGCCGGTATCTTCTAGAAAGTTCTGAAATAAGGGAAATCTTGTACCATCAAGAATGAAAGAAACCAAAAGCGGAGCTGACTGCAGGCTGAACAGGAGGTGCTCCTAAATGCAGGGGTCTAACCAATTCAAGCAGCATTTTACCCCTTTCTTTTCATTTTTTTTCCCTATTCTTCCTGCGTATCGGGTTTTTCTCCCTCTTGTCATAGAGCAACATGATCACCATTCTCCGCTAGCTGTTGATATGAATTAGAGGAAGGATAACACGTAAGAGATCCATGGTGCTGGCCTCTGTGTGGTTACTTATTACACAACACAGCTTGTAAAATGTAAAAGATCAAGTTTCTGATTGAAGGAAAATGTGATACGAGCTCTTCCTACCAATCCATTTCTCTATCCTTACACCTGTGCTTCTCTTATCAAAGCAAGTCCCGCTGGAAATTAACATATCTCTTTGCAGTGTCCCGCTCTAGACCACTCACCAACCCTATCTAACATAACCAAATATCCCAGCACAAGGAATATGGACTTTCTGTAAGGAGTATATAGATGGAGGGAATTTCTTATAAGGTCATTCAGAATTATGGAACATGAAAAGTAACATGAAATCTTTTCATGCATTCATAAGTGTACATTTGAAATAAGGATAAGTGCAATATAATATCAAGAAATGAACAAACGTGTTTCCACTAATTCTAAAGGGCATAGACCCCAGACAGATATTAAGATGTTTCTTCCCACATGTCCACAGCGATAAGTGCTTATGGAAGTACTTTAGGAACCAACAACCTACATTTGACATTTTCTCTTTGGAGTCCAGAAAATCTGTAACTCTATACTTTACCTTCATGAATTGTTCTTTTTTTTTTTCCTTCAACTATCCCTTATCAATTATCTATCCTTAGCCTGGGCAATGCCATAAGTATCAAAAGCAGTTGATATTTTAACCTGTTGAGCAGCTTGTTTCAAGAAAATCAGTAAAATTTTGGCTTATTTTAGTCTCTTATAAGTCATTGCATAATTTTTCTAGACATATTTTTATTATAAGCCTCCAACAGTACTCTGGTTTTTTTCCCACCATTTTCTTCTGAGTCACTTGGACTTTTTGCTGGAAACCAAAACGCCAGGCATTGGTGTGGACCATGGGAAGACTAAGGAGCATTGTGGGGTTCTCTTCCTCCTAGGCGATGACCTGGGCTTCCCTCAGCCATTTGGTGAAGGCATGGCTGCTCCTGCCAACTGAGTGGTCAATTTTTCAACAGAACTGCCTCTTTTCTTGGGGGTTAGGACTTCCTGGGGTACTTGAAATGGCACCCATGCCCAGCCTCCTTGTGTCTACAGAGCTGCCGGTCCTCTGGGCGCTCTTCCTGCTTGTGCCAGCCATGCTTAAATCTTCTGAGGGGAATCCTCTGCCACCTCAGACATCAGTATGGAGCCACACTCAGGACACTTGATGGTATGATGGGCATCCTCAATCCCACCATCACGATACATAATGCAAATATGAGATAAAGTACTTTGGAACTAAGCATGGGCCTTGAGCCCACAAGCCCTGGTAGAAATCTTTTTTTTGATTTTTTTTTATTTTAAAGAGAATAAAACAAAAGAGGACAGATCTAAGCAGATCAGAACAGAACAATGTAAGCAACACAGCGCTTCACTACAAGACAATTGGATATTAAGAGTAGCTATCATAATATCTCTTTCTTTGAAATAGTTGAGCTTAGCTTTACACACAATAATGTCAAACATAACAAAATAGAATAAAACCACTCAAGAGAATGAAAGTATTGCAAGGCATTCTGAACCAAATAACTGAAGATGAAAAATGGCTGCTATATTATCTCATTTTCCATAAAAATTTTGTTTATACTATCATACATATTAAAATCCAATAAGACACAACATAATAGAACCAATGGCAATAGAAAAACAAAAGCATGGTAGGACTTCAGAGCAAGATGATATTAAATCAACAATGGCTGCCATATTGTCTTGTCTTCCAAGTGACTATTCATACAATCACATATATTAAGATCAAACAAAACAGAATAAAACCATTCCAACCAATGAATGAAAATGTAAGACTTCAAAGCAATATATTGGTGAACCATGATTACCATAAAATCTTCTGTACTCTTACCATTTCTTACACTAGGGAAACTATACAATATTTGTACATGTGATTTTGATTTATTTCACT